>WYDF02303206.1:0-15457 GCA_009867245.2 Adranes taylori
AGCGGCCGTGGCAAAAGTTGTTTTGCCCCTACTGCGATTAAAGCTCTACGAAAACCTACAGCACAAACAGTTCTACGGCCGCACTTCGTAAAAACAAATTCAGTTTTTCCCGAATTTTCCAATTTTCCTGGCAACTTTTCCAATTTTTCTCTCCGTATGAACCTTACCCGAATCGTTCAGAATATTTCAAAAAACAATTTAGCCAAATCGATCTAGCCGCTCTCAAGTGATGCGCTTATCTACGGATTTCAGTTCTTCCCGCATTTTCCAAGCTCTATGGCACGACCAACAGCACCAAGAGCTCTACGGCGCAAAGATGCGCCTATGGCACGGGTAACGACGCTAATGGCTTTATGACCGCGCTTATTCGCGACCTAACGTACTAACAGCTCTACAACCGCACCTACGATGCGAACAGCACTACGCCCGGGCCTCGTAAAAAAGCAAATTCAGTTTTTCCCGAATTTTCCTATTTGCCGGGAAACTTTTCCAATTTTTCGTTCCACAAGAACTTTATACGGATTGCTAGGAACAATAAAAAAATTAGTCAAATCGATTCAAACGTTCTCAAATGGTGCGCTTCCTTAAAAGCAGTATATTCATTTTAATTATGTAGATATGCGTAAGAACCTTACTCGGAGTGTTAGGAACATTTTTAAAAACAAATTAGCCAAATCGATTCAGCCTTTCTCAAGTTAGTGCACGTACCAACGGATTTCAATTTTTCCCGAATTTTCCTATTGTTCGGGCAATTTTCCATTTTTACTTTCCGTAACAACCTTACGCGAAGTGTTAGGAATAATTTTTAAAAGTATTTCCAGAATTTTTCAATTTTCTGGGCATCTTTTCCAATTTGTCTTTCCAAAAGAACCTTACTCGGACGGCTAGGAACATTTTTAAGAAGAAATTAGCCAAATCGATTCAGAGCTTCCTAAGTGACACGCTTGCCAACCAATTTTCTCGAATTTTACAAT
This sequence comes from Adranes taylori, assembly GCA_009867245.2. Lineage (NCBI taxonomy): Eukaryota > Metazoa > Arthropoda > Insecta > Coleoptera > Staphylinidae > Adranes > Adranes taylori. The sequence continues at coordinate 975 of WYDF02303206.1, forward strand.
TTTTCAGGCAACTTTTCCAATTTTGCTCTTTGTAAGAACCTAATGTGGATAGTTAGGAATCTTTTTAAATAGAAATTAGCCAAAACATTCAGAAAAGAAAAAAGAAATTAGCCAACAATTAGAATTTTATTTTTATTATATAAATTATTCCATTTAATTTTGCAATTTTCTGCGCAACTTTTCCAATTTTTCTTTCCTCATGAACCTTACTCGGGCTGTTAGCAATCTTTTTGAAAAGAAATTAGCCAAATCGATCCAGCCGTTACCAAGTGATGTATATATATAAAGTATCAACCACTTTATATATATATATATATATATATATATATATATATATATAGTGAAGCATCTTGTGGTGCATTCATTGAGATACTTGAATACAATACAAATACAAAATATACTTAATACAAAATATTCGGGAGAAATTACCTATTTTGACGTCACAAGTTATAAAAGTTATGAAACGTCACTTTGGAAGTTATGTTTCATTGGGGTGAAAGAATTTAGTAAACAAATTGAACAAAATAAGTGGAATCATATATGACAGATTTCTATTTTGGACAATATTGTCACCGGTCATAAGCAATATCAGTGCTAATATAAATATAGTAGAAGACACAACTGTTGTCTTTGGTAAAGCAAGGCTATACACACATACTGAATTCAGACGTGTCAAAAGCTATGTTAACTACTGAAGTAAAATATATAACAAAGTAAGTAGTATATTCTCGTATTTAAATTAGCTTGAAGTACCCAACGCAATGGGAAAAAGGGAAACTTTTTAATGTAATGGTGTGCGTAGCGGAATCTTCTCGTATAATAACTACAAAGGTCTACGCGATTCACTTTGATACCAACTTTAATTTATCTACTACATAATTAAGTTATAATCCCCAGATTCCCTACACAATACAAGAATTAGTAATTGTTAACGTTACCATCCCTATATTGGATTTTATCCGACTCAGTCAACCAAAATTACAATTAAAATAAAAACACCTAATATCTAGAGCCGTAACATCTATCAGTCTTAGTCAAGGCTGTTGAATAAAAGAAATGCATAAACTTAACAAAATGTAATAAGAATTATTTAGGAAATGCATACATGCGAATAAAATCATAATATAATACGTGCATTCAGAATAAATAGCGCCTTATCAAAAGAATAAAATAATATATTATTTGTATTCAGTTAGGACATCCAAATAGATCAATACATTCTACTCAGACTTTATGTTGTTCCTACCATCATACCATCGCAAACTTCATTTAGATCACGTACTGTTACATTATTATCTCGCTTCAATTTATTTTAATTTATCTTAATAAATAAACTTGTTGCCTAATCAATTTAATTTATTTTATTCCAAGTCTTCAGATTCTTCATATTTTCAAGACACTAACTAACAGGGATTCACGAGGCAACTTAAAATGATTACTGACTAGTCACTCCCGTGAGATCTGTGTTGCTTTAATTCATTAATTTGCCGAGCTAATTGTCTACTAAAATTACGATGAATACCTCTCAAAACTTTAACCCTGCCTCTAGTAAATTTTGTATAATCTAATATATTCACATTTACTTATTTATCATCCTACTCTACTAATTACTGCCGGCCATGATTGATTCATGCCCAATCACATCTGCTTTCTTCACTCATACTTATACGGTATCGTACCGTACGTTTTTACTAACTATTGATTGATTCCTAATCAGATATATTTACTAAGCCATACACTGAAAACGCCATTGCCTCACTCGTCCACTGCGCTTGCTGAATAGGTCGGTCGCTCCAGCTGTGTGTAAAACTCTTTGTTTAAGATTTAATTAAACCAGTATGGTTTAATCAACGATCAATGTTTATTTCTATATTTTAATTGTAAAAAAAAATTATGGTAAACCTACGCGTACGCGACTGCTTCTTTTTTTGTACTAGTTCGTCTAGCAAACAAACTGCTTACGGGATAACAACATTTTATAAAATCTAGCCGTTCTGACTTACTTAACTGGCTTACAAATCTCAAGCGCACAAAACTATCTAGGATAGAAGTTACAACGAAGATAAATTGCCTCGTGAGAATAACGAAGTCTTATTAAATTCTCACGTGTGACACATGATGAAGTGAGGAAATTAGCATCATTTCCTTTAATAAATTGGTAGTTATTACGTGCAATTATTTTATATTAGATAATCTTTGTAATTATATGAAGATGTTGCTGTACGTACTGTCAAATCATTCTTAGTTGATCCCAATACTAGCACAGCCGATATTAAGCTCGAAGGAGATGTGGTGAGGATTATGAAATCGTTTTATGCCATAACGAGAAGGCTTGATGACAACAAAGGTATCACTGCAAGCAAAGTATTTGGCATTAATAAGCTGTTCATGAGAAAGCAGTGTACAATTGGGACACATTCACAAATGATTTAAAAAATTATTTATTTAATCAATTTAAAATAACTTTAGTAATTACTTTAGAAATAGGTTTCTGTAGAGAATAATAGTATGTAGGACTATCACAACAAAGGATTGACTGAGGTTCTGATATCATACGTAATATGTTCTGACCTAAATTATATTAGGTACTGAAATGTCATTAAATGTCTGAAATGTCATTAAATGTCATTCTTCAAGGCGAGCAATATTAGAACAGAAAATGGAAACAGCCTTAACCAGAGCACCTGAAACAAATGTTACCGCAACTTTGTTAAATTTGAATCATTGGAAAATGTAAAAACAATGCCTGATTATTTAATATTATTTTTTTTATTATTATTATTATATAAGAATATTATTAAATAGGAACTTATTAATTTATTTATTTTATTTTCGGTTCATATAATGAAATGTAAAATGTTGGTTCTTTAGATGCTACTTATTTCTATGTCATCAATCGGATCTAAAGAGCCGATAAGTGTGAATCGATTCTTTTACTTTTCATTTTTTTTTTTTGAAAATCTTGATTCATTTAGGTTGATATCAAACACTCTAGTTACTCTAGTTATTGTATCAGATTATATATATATATATATATATATATATATACGAACAATCACAGATAACTTAAGCTTCATCCGGGCACGCCGACGGCAGTTTAATGTGTCACATTCATAGAAGCTCGTGTATCGTTCATTTTGGGTGTGTAAAGGAGTGCGAGGGATCTGTAATCTCTACTTACTATGTCTAATACTAGATGTCACTAGTATTCTTTTTAGCTTCTTTCTAGCTTTTTACAATCTCTTATATCAGTGATAGACAAACATTGGATACTAATTTCTGACGGTAAGTTACCACAGTTATTTTTCTACTTGCGTCATAAGAACCAAATGTAAGTGTATATTTAGTATATTTCATTATACAGTGTATTGCATTTATTTGTCATAATTAATGTTCCAATGTTCTGCACCTTATCTGTGTACTGTTCTCATTTTCAGGGCGCGTTTCTTATTTACTAATGCCCATTTTCTTCGTATATTCAATGAGTTGAAGGCAGAAGCAGATGAAAAACGGGAATGACAGATATCAAACAGGAAGGGAAGTATGACAAACCCAACGATATCGATTTCGAACCATAGATTATCCAAGATGAACACTACAGTGATTCTGAGGAAGAGTGACAGAAAACAAAAGACATGTCCCTGGCAGTCATTTCTTTGGATGCAATGACACCTCAACTTTGGTCTCATATGTTACAAAAAAACATAAATTAATTTTAGTGTTGTCAACATGTCACGACAAGTAGACGATAAAACCGGAAAATCAGTTCATTTCATGGATTATAACGCCACAAAATGTATAACGGCACAAAAGGATTTCCATATCAAGAACTCAAAGATGACCAATGACAATTTTCTGGAGATTGCTGGGGTAAAATGCATGAGAATTTACCAGATGAGTAATCTTCTGCAAACGTTGTGAGACGGAACTATCTTTCTAGCCTAGCTATGAAACTAATGAAAGACAATTTGAGGGAACATGCACAAATTCGTTCCCTTTGCTAAGACTGAAGCCCTCCTTTCAGTAGCTACCGAAAAGATTAAACCACAAGAACTCAAACTAAGGTAAATCCAGACAAACAGTGCTTTTGCTATTTTTCTGGTTCCAGGAAAAATAACATAACTCGACTAACACGCAAAACTTGTAAAAAAAGTGTATGTGTTTCTGGTAACGTTTTTATGTTACCTACATGTGATAATAACAATAACGATTTATTTAATTCAAACGAGGATGAAATGGAGATTAAGGTGGATTGTGAAAGTTTTAAATTATAGAACAGTTTTAGTACATTTTTTTTTCTACCACTTGAGGTATACTTTTTACATATAAAGTGTTCAACATTTTATGAGATGTGTTTTGAAACGTCGTTAAATATTTTCTTTCATCAAATTGATTATTTGTTTACAAAGAGATCTTGAATACAGGGATTTGGTACACCGTTGTGCGCCGGCTCGTACTAAAGATGAAGGTTAATTTGACACGTATAAGCAATAGTTTCTGAAAGCGAGTTTTTCGGAGTAGTAACATGTTTATTTAATTTTAATTATTATATTATTTATTCTCAAAAATATGTTAATATATCTTAAATTAAACCATATAGCTATGTAAATTTAATTAACATATAATTCAATTTACACAAAACATTTTAAACATTTCTTGTATAAGAAATATTTTTATTTGTAAGTCATTTTTAAAAAATAAGCGAGGAGAAAGTTCTACCAATTGTACAAAACTGAACTGAAAAGTAACCTTAATCGATACCGATTTGAGATTAACGTGTTAATAATAAATGAGAATTTTATTTAACTTATGGTGCATGATCTAGGCCGCTTAACAAACACCAAAGCATTCACCAGAAATATAAAATCTATGAAATTTAGTTCTCCTTTTTATATGAATTCGTTACTGTGTTGTGGTAAGATTTTGTACAATTTTATTAAACCTAATCACATTTTCATTTGATCCGCAAACTCTTGAATAGCAATAAACATGTATTTTTTCCTTTGTCCCATCTCTATTTTCCTTTCATTACACAAGCATGCGATGGTTCTGTTTTTTTACTTTTGATGATTGATTCCAATATATCTTGGTGCGCTGAATCCGAAAATCAGTTTAGTTTCATTCCATCATGTCAGAATGTTTTGCAAATCGCAATTTACCAAATGTAGTGTACGTCGTAAAATATCACAAATATGAGACATAATGATAGAGTGAAATAGGTTTGTTTCGTATAAAACGTATTATTTTGCGGCTTCCGTGCTTGTACTCTTCTGGGATCATCTCAGTGCAACATTCAGCAATAGTCCGTCATCATTGTAGGATTCCATCTTCCTTGGTAACGTTTTTCAATTTCTTTGATGTCCTGATGGAATCTCTCACCTAATCCTCACTAACAGCATCCAGATTCTCAGGAAAGTAGTCCAAATGTGAATGTAGGAAATGAACTTTCATGGTATAGCCAAAATTTTGGTACTTCTGCAGAATAGTTTCAATGATAGACTTGAAATTCGGATCCTTCTTGTTTCCCAGAAACTTGGTTAGTACTTCTTTAAAGGCGAACCAGGCTTTCTTTTTCAGCTACGTTCATTTCTTTTTCAAATTCCCCTTTGCAAAGTTTTCTAATGTCCAGAACCGTAACGACATCCTCTTTTAGTTTTGCATTTGACAACGGTGCAAATTTGTTACAAATGTACTGGAAACATTTATCATCTTTTGGGAAGGCTTTCACATATTAAATCATCAAGCCTAATTTAATATATAGAGGTGGAAAGAGAACTTGCGTCGACTCGATGAGAGATTTTTGGAGCACAGTTATTACTCTATGTTCCAATGACGCGCATTGTGGCCAATCTTTCGGTTCCCAATGATTTTCCCTGTCTCTGCTATCCCACACTCTATCCCACTTTCTGCTTTTCCTTGCCTCTGATATCACACAACTAAGAAGGAAACTTTATGTACCAGCCTTGCTGTACAAGGATTGACGCATACCTGTTTCCGTTGAGAAGCAGGACAACTTTAAGGTTTCGTTTCGACGAATCGATTAATAGTCTCCAATCAGTACTTTCGTACGCTATGTTGAATGCCTTAAACAGTCCACACACATCATCGCAGAATGCTAAGCCTCCTTCTTCCGAAAAGTATGGAATAAAATCTTTTGCGATGTACCTGAGGCAGGAAAACGAAACGCCAGCGGTGAGCAATTTCTTATATTTAAGCCGTGAACTAAGCAATTCTGAAGCCTTTTTGGTCAGATTTAAGTCACGAATCAAATTATTCAGTTCAGTTTGTGTAAATGGTTGTGGAGCAGAATAGCCAGCCTCGTACTTCACTTCGTTATATTAGGTTTCTTCACTTGATTCAATTTATGAACCATCTACTTCAGGTAAATGTTCTGGTTTCATAGGCACTGGTATCTGGACCATGAGGGACAGGAAGTAAAGCCAATAGCAGATTTGGATAGACGATGTTCTTTTTATTCTTTATATTGACTGTGGCCTCCGGTTGATCACTATAATTTTGTACGTTTCGCCAGACCATGGGAATGTTAAATCTGAAACACTGTTCACTCTTTGACCATCATCTCAGTACTTCAACACACATATAGTAAACATAGTGGGGTGCCCAAGTTTTGTTTTGATCTCCTACTTTTGCACCGAAATACGCGAGATACACTTGCCGCACGGACGATGATATATGTCTTTTTTGTCTTGAAACCATTACCTCACCACAAATGTAACAAAAGTAATATGCAGACTTTTTGCAGCCTCTTGACCCCATTTCGATGTTTGCTTTTGGCTAAGTCACGGTAGTAGAAATTAATGGAAAACTTGATCTTTAGCTAACTGTTGAATATGGAACCTAATATGAACCAACAAAACCAGTTGAAATAAATCGCAAGATTTATACAAAATTTATAGAGAAAATGATTACTGCAATTAGAAACAAATGGACATTAAATCAGAAATCAGATAATTCATGATCACACAAATTAAGATCCAACAGGATAATCTCATCCTCATGCTGAATTTGATGATCCTACAATCATAAAAGCTGAACGTAAGGACGAATGGAACATTACCTTAAACTGTCAACTTCCTAAGAGTCCCGATTTTAATGTACTGGGCTTAAGTTTCCTTCATTTCTATCCAAGCTTTTCAATATAAAAATTTTCAAAAAATATCGACAATCTTATTGGAGGAGGAGGTGGAAACGATAATTGATGTAACAAGGCCGAAGGAAGGAAAGGGTCAATGGAAATTGAAATGGTGGGCATGCAGAAGGGATTTACTGAAGATGCGTTTGAACAGAATATCAGTAGGAAAATAAGAGTGAGGAACATGAAAGGGTCTAAAAAGAAAACTTTTAGATAAATCGTTTGTACAATATTTGAGGGAATTTGACATAATAGGGCTGGTGGAGACATGGGTGGAAGAAGAAGAATGGAATGAAATCAGGAAATTATTGACGGTAGAGTATTGTTCGATTTTTCTGGAAGCCGAGAGAAGGTATGAAAGAGGTAGAGATAGCGCACGGGAAGGGGGGGGGGGGGGATAATAATGCAGGTAAAGGAAAATATTAGGACAAGTAGTAATGAACCAAGGGGTGTAATGAATGAATGGAATGACATTGAGAATAGGGAAGATCAAATGAAAAAGGAAATTAAAAGGATAGAGTGTGGGGGAGCATCTGGTACATTTGGTGTGCCTGTGGGTGTATAGATAAATGAGGACGGAGTAAAAGCGCTAACAAAGTGCATTCAAAGTGCGATATGGAAAGAAAAGAAGAGAGTACCAGATGATTGAAAGAGAAGGGAGATGATTCCAGTCTACAAAAGAGGAAACAGGATGAATGAAAAAATTATAGAAAGATAACGGTAACGAATGGAGTGTATAGGTTATATGCAAGGATAGTAAATACGATTTTGAGAAAAAGTGCAGTAGATAATGTAATGATCTTAAACTACATTATTTATCAGAAAACAGGATAAGGAAAGAAGCTGCACTTGTTGTTCCTGGACCTAGCAAATACGTACGATAAGTTACAGAGCGCATGTTTATGGATAATAATGAATAAGATTGGAATAAAAGAATGTGTGTGGATGAAGGTTAAATGGTTGTATGAAGACGCAAGGGTACATGCAAGAGTTGGAAGTAAAGTATCATAGTGGTTTAATGTGAATGGAGGAGTAAAACAGGGATGTCCGCTTTGTGCAAGCTTATTTAATTTATACCTATCTGATTTAGAATCAACATTAAAGGAAGGACAAGGTGGAGAGGAGTGGTGTTAGGAAACGAGAAGATATGGATGGTAAGCTATGCGGACGGCAATATGTGTATGGCGGGTAGTAGAGAGCAAATGAAAGAGATGATGATATTAAGTTTAAATAGGTATATGGAAAAGAGAAGATTTCAAGTAAAGGTTGGAAAATCGAAAATAATGATATGTAAGAAAAGCGGCATAGAAAGTAAAAACGATTGTTTTGAAATGAATGGTGAGAAGGTTGAATGTGTAAAATGTTTTAAGTACTTGGGGTATATGATAAGTAGGGTGGAAAAGCAAAAGAACATGTGAATATAAGTGTGACAAAAAGCAGGGGTAGCAGCTGAGCGGTTCATCAATGTGTGAAAGAGGAAATTTGGTGATTATCTGAAGATGAAATTGATGGTACTAAATGTATGTGTAAATGTATGGGCGGAAGTATGCACGGTGAAAGAAAAAGTAGAAATCGGAAGGATGATCTAGAAATAAATGAAAAGGTTCTTTGGGCTGAACAAATGGACTCTTAATGAATTTGTGTTACAAGAGCAAAATGAGTATGGGTAAAAAGAGCTAAGAAGTTAATGAAATATAAATGTAAAGTAATCACTGGTGAGAATGGTAGGATAGTGAAAGCAATGTTTGAATTGTCAAAGAAGAGAAGCAAGAAAGGTAATGTGAGGAATGAATGAGCTAAAGATAGAAAAAAGTTGTATGAAAGGTGTGGGTGATCTATGAGCTAATGGAAGATAAAGATAATGGAAAGAAGGAGCTGTGAAAGAGTGGTGGAAAGGATAATGAGGGATGTTGAAGTACAAGAGCAGAATAAGAAAATTGTAGTAAACAAATATAATAGGAAATAAAAGGAAGTAATGGTGGTAGGTGATATGTCTCAGAATGTAAAATCGGAATTAGGTATAATTGAAAAAAGAATGGTTTCAAGGTTTAGATATGGGAATGAGGAAATGGGTAATAAATATTGGCTGTAAGAACATGATAGGTGATGTAAGATATGTGGATTAGGGGAACAGTCATGGGAACATTGGATGAATGAATGTGGTGAAATAAGATGGAGTGAGAGAACGAGGAATTGGAGAGCATGTTTGGAACAGGAAGGAAGAGGGATAGGAGTAATGAAGTGGATATTGAGGGAGGTGCGGAGAAGGAAGTAACGAAATCCGGTTTCTGCGTTCATTTTGTTTGTATATGCCAAAAAAAGGTTATCAATCTATCTATTTATTACCGTTGTCAACGCAGGACAATCAAGCTGTCGAAGAAATACTAAATATTTTCCAACTGTTCCAAAAAGCGTCCGAAAGTTCTATGTTCTATTACGGAACAAAAAGGCTGCAAAAAAATAGGCAACTTCCAGGCACATTAAGGTACAATGCTTAACAAAAGGGACAATCATTTTTGAGCCGAAGTAGTATATATTTATGAGTATATTGGAACATTTGAGAAGAAATAGTGTCGTAATAAATGATACCACACCAGAAAGAGCAATTAGAGATAAATATCTAGCCTAAAATATCAAGAACCAACTCCAGTTGGTTATCTAAAGTCAAACCAACTCCAGTTTCTTCAAGAGAACAAAAATAGGGAAGTTGTCAAAAGGAGGAATGTAACAAAAACCGAAAGTTAAAATAGATGAATTATCCCTATAAAACTGATAACATGAATGGTTTTACAGGAAAAGATTAAGGGACGTTCATGTTCAAGACGCAGGAACACATCATGAAAACTTGTGCAACAATAGTATAGTCAGTTTTTTTTTTAAATAGCAGCCCCCATCTGCATTTAATAAAGTCATAAGGATCAACATGGTAACCAGAAGGTATCCAGATATTGATCATAGTACAATAGAAGATATAACATATAATTCTGAAATGTAATATAAATGTACTGGAATTTCCATATGCAAAGTCGATAAAATTATTTAAGAAGTCATGCACCCAAAAGAATATACATAAACTGCAACATTTTATATGCAAAGAAGAATTGCAAAAATTCGAACAGAAAATAAGAAACAAGAACTAACCTATTATTTACCGGTCTTGGAATTTAAACATGACAAATTACCTTCTTCGATACGCAAATAATTCGAATACACTTATGTAATAAATTGCGATTGTTTGCATTTTATTTCGTTTTTTTTTTGCAAGTTTGTTCGTTCTTTTTATTTTTAGTGGTGCTTCTACGTAATTTTCATATCATGCACAATGGTATAATTACATACAATATCGCGGAACATTGATTTGTTAATTGTGGTTTTAAGTTCTCTTTCAGCCATTATATACAAAGTTGCCTTCTATTTTATTATCCACTATATTATCTGAGTAATCATAAAATATTTCTTCCAGTTTTAGTTTCTTTCTTATATATGTTGCAAATAAATCGTTTATTTTAGGATAATAAATCTCAACATAAAAGGAACACTAGTTGTGTCAGCTACACTAAACATATAGAGGATAGCGGGGTTGGTTGCGACATAGGATTTTGCACTCGCTCAATAGATGTCAACCGCATCACAATCATCTCAATAGAATGAGCGTTAGTTCTGTGTGGATCTGGCTTCGATCGCTACACGTGTGTTTGACTGATTTCTAGTGATTCTAGTGACTAGTGACTAGTGACTAGACTAGACTAGTGACTTCAAATATTGTTTTATAAAGTGACAATAGTAACAGTTAGAACTGGTATTATGGTGTTAAAATACTAATTAAGGAATACTCTTTCTCAATCAGATAATATTATTCAGCTATTTATTAAAATTTGGACAGAGCTAAGTGGATAAAATGAAAATGTGCTCTTGGGGTTAATTGTGACATTAGCATCGGGGTAGGTTGTGACTCCCACAAATAATGCCTGTCTTATTAATGTACTTTAGAATTAATAATGAGGACATATTAACGTCAACTCAATCTGGGAAAAACACCCTTGGACGTTTTTAAATGCGCAGTAAAAGAAGTTTTGGAAAACAACAACTACTTTGCGAGTAGTTTCGCCCGATTTCGATATTAACTACATGACGTTACAGAGATCTTGTAAAAAACTATGATGGTAAGGTTTCTATTATTTTTAATTTAGCGATGTCCATAGACAAATCTTAATTTCTAGGTTTGGAGCAACCCTTCCAGGTAGGATATAGACGAAATCACCAAGTGCTACCAGATGAAATGGAAAATGAATTAGCTGAATACCTGATTCATCAATCCAAATTATACTTTGGACTATCCGCAAAAGCAGTTCGTAGATTAGTTCACGAATTTGCTCTTAAGAATAATATAAGTGTCCGTAACAACTGGATCAAAGATGAGATGGCCTCCACTGACTGACTAAGCGATATTAAACATTATCCCGCAGCACTCGTGAATCAACTAGCCTCAGTTGCGCTACAAATTTTAATAAGACAAAGGTGAATACTTTTTTCTCTTCTGCAAGAGGTCGTAGATCGTTACAAATTTGAATCTCAAGACATGTACAATGTCAATGAAATGGACATAACTGCTGTACAATGGCCAAATAGAATTATTAAAGATAGAAAGGGCATAAAACAAGTAGGTTCTGTAACTTCCTCTGAAAGTGGTACGCTAGTAACATTTTGTTTTGCTGTTAGTTCCAGCGGAAATTCAGTTCGCCCGATGTTCTTGCTACCAAGAAAAAAAAAACGATAAATGACTACTTTGTTAACAACGGTTCTAATACGTCAGATTGAATTACCGAAGATAAGTTCTCTATATATTTAAACCACTTCCCCAAAGATGCCAGGTCATCACCGCAAAAGCCGATTCTCTTGATATTGGATAACCATGAATCTCACCTCCCATAAAAAGGTATTTCTTTTCGCAAAGAAAATGGAATTGTAATTTACCTACCACCACACTGCTCCCACAAACTCAAACCATTGGATCGGTTGGTATATGGGCCTCTTAATAAATATATTAATAGTGCTTGCGACTCATGGATGCGCAATCACCTGGGGAAGACTATGTGAATTTATTACATACCCCCAATTGGGAATGACACTCTTCCTCTGACAGCAACGCCAAACAATATTCAAGCTGGGTTTGCTGCCACTGGAATTTTTCCTAGAACCTGTAAATTTACCCGGACCTTCCGGTATCACCACATATTTTTCTCCAGAAGGTTTAAGACCAACACCCAAGGCTGCAAAACGAGTAGCTATACAACAAGGGCGAAAACCTTGCCGATCAGCTATTTGGACAGATACTCCAAATTAGGAGGAATTAGAAAATGACGAAAAGAGAAAAGAATTGGAAGAACAAAAGAAAGAAGCTAAACAATCCGATGCCGTGAGAAATATATGTAAAGGTGAAACTAAGGCTAAAGCTAAAACCATTGATGCTAGTAGCAGTTCTGAAGATGAAGATGAAACTTTCTGTTTAATTTGTTCTGAACCTTTTTCCAACTCTCGTTCAATAGAAAAATCGTTGCTTGCAGTGCACCAGTTGCTTCAAATGGGTTCATAAAAAATGTACAGCTTACAGTCCATATTTTGTCTACATTCACTGCAATTCACTACGATATATAAAGGAGTAGGGTTTGTCACAGTCAACCCCATAAGTGTCACAATCAACCCCAAGTCGGGGCAAGTTGTGACGTTTGGAATCAGATTTTTTGCTGTTAATAACTATGTTTGTATCGCGTGAAATTTGTTCGTTTTTATATTTTTTTACAGATAAGTAGTGAAATAAAATAAATATGTTCAATCAAACTTAATAGTCTTATTATCTAGGTCTATAAAAAATTGTACGTAAGAATTGTCACAACCAACCCCGGTGTCCCCTACAACAACAACAACTGACAGTCCGACTGAAACTGAAATTCAATTGACTAATATGACCGTCTAAAAACAACTGATACAACCGTCACAGATTTTAATCATACAAGGTTGTATTTAGAACACAGTTTTGTAATTATTCGCTAAAAAACTTCAGGTTCGTATTTTTAAAAATATGTTGATAGTGTCTGAACAGTTACGAAACGTTGTACTACATAAATAAGTGTATTGCTTACAAATTTGTAAATAATATCGGAAGTAAGAATGCTAGAGTAAATTTTAGAAAATTACAAAATACTAAATGATTTTTTGTAAATGCTTCAAAAACGGCTCTGAAAATTACATGTTGATGTTAATTATTTATTTGTTTCTGTATTGCCTCTATTTCTCCCTATTTAAATATTTTTGTATCTCTTCTACTTTAAGGATAGTAATAGTGTTCCTAATAAAAAGTACACACTCTGACACCACTCTATTGTAATTATTTCGACATAAAGGCTCCAAGCTTGAACCGAGATTATTAAACGCATTATGTACCCATCAATGTCCAATCAATGTCGAACTGTGCATTATAATTTTTTTTTAATGCGATTCCTACAAATGTGTCACTATCTACGTACTTGCAGATTCAGCAGAAGAATGAAAAGTATTTTGTCTCCTAAAAGCGTTGACATTCGCGCTATTTTTAGTATTTAACTTTTCATGTAAAGCTTAACTACCTATTTACATGCCATAAAAATTAAACAGTTTTTCATACATCTACATTCAACACACGTAATGTTAATATTTCGAGAAACATTTGTTTTATGATATTTTATAATCGCTTCTGTTCAAGTAGTTTACAGATACTACTTAATTATTCCATTTCTAGAGTGCTGCTGTTAAAATTTCGGGATAGAAGAAGACCAAAACATCTAGAAATAAAATAATACTTTATTGCCCCTTTACACTATATATATATATATATTTTCATGCGAATAAACCAATCATCAAAGCATTTTTTCCACTTAGAAGATGGTACACTTGAAATCTCATTTTGAAACACTTTTACTGCATCTTCTGGAGATGAAAATCGTTTGCCACATACTCAATTTTTTATTTTTGGGAAAGCAAAGAAGTCGTTAAAACTTAAATCAGGACTATATGGAGGATGAGACAACAATTCTACCTATTGACCGCTCAAATAGTTTACTGTTTGTTGCACAGTATGGGAACGGGCATTATCATGGTGCAGAATGATGCATCGCGTCCTATTTGTTTTTCGCAATTCAGTGATAACTTGTGGTAAACAAATAGATGTATACCATTCTGCATTAACAGTTTTACGATCTCAAGTGGAATAGTATCGATATGCCCAGTTTTTGAGACAAAACAAGCTACCATTTTCTTAGAAACACTGCGGCAGCGAGTGACTTTTGTGGGTTTG
>WYDF02303239.1:0-10866 GCA_009867245.2 Adranes taylori
AATACTTTTATAAAATATTATACATATATACATATATACATATATATATAGATATATAGATATATATATATATAGATTGTTTCTAAATAAGAATACAAACAATTTCACATTTAAACGATTTAGCTCAAAACTGTCACAATGTTTATAGAAGTAATTACAAAATTTCGAAAACTGGTAACATTGCTTGTTCCTGCAAGTGACAACCAGCCTTTTTAGGCACGTCCGAATAGCATTAATAACAGAACAAAAGTGATAAAAATATCTGTTTTACATATTTTTGTAATTTTCGTTTCCGAAACTTTCCGATTATTCCTTATATTTGTAATCAATTTGAAATAATTTTTAAGGCACATTAACATTTTTTAAAACATTCTTAATATATTCGAAACGTTACTTAAAATAATTCAACTATTAAATTTAGAAGAAAAAAAATCGTTCTCCAATATCTGCACTTAAACAATATATACGTGGTATGATAAAAACGAAACGAGAATTTTTAAATTTTGCGCGAGTTAATAAATTGTTGGTTTAGTGTTCGCATCATTGTTCAGACAGCCGAGACGTTTAATATTTGAAGTAATAGGTACATAATACCAAAATGAACAATTTATACTGACAGCAAATGTCTTTAAAAAGCGGCTATTTCAAAATGTATGGAATAAATTAACAAACTTTAATTATTATTTTGAGAAAAAGCTCTCGATATGTCGACCATGAAATATTGAAGTCATCATTCTTACATATGATGTATCTGTATATTTTGTCCTCCACATAAAACTAAATAAAGCATTTTCTATATCAAATAGATTATCACAGCTGCATTCGAGTATCGCTTTTGCCCATATAGTATTTAAATTATGTAGAACATTTTGCGACGCCGTATTGTGTCGTTTGAGTAGATCTACTGTTACATAGCTCCTGCAATGTGTCTGTAGTGCTTCGATAACATTGTCTAATATTAAAGATTCATCTACTATGCACATGACGTTTCGATTGAAGATATGTTTTAAAGCACGATTGACTTTAGTTTTCGATGACAAATCTACTTTCTCAAAATAATACAATGGTCCATATTCCTTTAAAAATAAAACACACTATAAGGATGAGTAGTAAAAATTAGTGGACGGGTCTGCCACCCCCATCTTTCATATAACTATTGGAAATTAAAAGTTCTATTATATATCCCATAAAGCACAGATTAATCTATAGTAGAATTCCTCTAATCCGGCACGTTCGGGACTTGAGGCATGCCGGCTTACAGAATGAATATCGAGAAAAATAAGTGATTTAAAGAAAAGAATGATAGTAAAACATGTCGCAATGTAGGCTTACAAAAACCTAATTGGAAGTTGAGCACGAAAGTTGATCTAAACCCATGGGATTGTTCTTTTTGGTAGAAGCCACCTTAAACAAATCACGGATTTGTTTTTTAATATTCTCTCTTCGTTTTTTTTATGAACTCATTTCGTATGATGTGGAGTTTCATAATAGCTATATAAGTTCCATAATAGTGAATAGCTATATGTGTTTCAGGTTAAATAATTACTATAAACAACACATCAATCTGTCAATTTCACTGTGAAATAGCAAAACCTATTGCAATTTAAATAATAATTGAAAATATTGCTTACGCTAATAACTGCAAACCCAATTATAATATTTGAATCCGTTGTCTGATTCGTAGGTACAGTCGAGTCTGTAGTATCATCAAAATCATTACAACCTAATTTCCGTGGAAATCGATTTATTAAAACAAGATTGTATGCCTCCTTAAGTATTGTTTCCCTCATTTCTTTTTTAAAATACATTCTCGCCGTTGTTAAACATGCAGAATACATTGCATATACCATTTTAAACGAATAATCTAAAAATTAAATACTGTAGCAATTTGGTAATTGGGACAAGAATGCCGACGCATAAATTCACAATAAGTTCAGATTATATTTGAATTTCTTCAACCAAAACTTGAATAAATCATTTGTAAAATTATTCGAAATATAAGTATAGAATTCTAAATCTAGTATAAGATTAAAATATTAATAAATTATTCATCTCAAAAAATATTAGCTAAATTTATAATTTGTTCAGCGCCCAGCTTAAAAATGACGAAAATGGCATCCACTAATGCTAGAAATAGTACCATCCACGATACAGTCATTTAAACCCACTTCTTGCCACTGTTCTTTTAAAACAACACCGAGTGTAATCGTTGTTTTCCCGACAAATTGCAGGTAAAAACTTACAGATTTAGATTTAAACCAAGGCAGTCATAGACTGCATACATAAGTGTTTTAGAATCACACGAGAATAGACGTTTGCATAACTAATCTATATAATAAAAGTGATTTTTGATTTTGCTATTTGCAAAATCCGCCAAAATGGATAACAAATGATAAGTTAAAATTCTTTAAAAAGAACGGTGGCTATATCCACTCCTATAAAATACTTATATTTTATGATAAAATACGTAATATATAGGTATTTAAAAACTTAAAAATTAATCTATCTGTTTGCATGTTTGTCTGTCCGTGCGCTTGTCGGAAACGCTTTTACTAAAATTTTACATTTCTGTTTTTTTCATGTTTAACAATTACAAGCATCGGCCATTGTCTTTGCATGCATTTATGGAAGAAATTGCAAATCTCAGTGCTGATGAGGATCCACTAGGCATAATAATTAGTCCACCAGTTAACGCAAATGTCGGCATAACTGATGAAGATAGAGCCTGCATGAAACCGGTGACCAAGCAGTATAATGACAGCATAGGTGGTATATATACAGCGGATCAAAATATTAGCATATATATACATGAACATCCGTACGTGGGAAAAGAAAGCCAATTTTATTTGCCTCAAATGCAAAGTATCATTGCATCCAAAGCAATGCTTTTTAGGATATACGGCTTCTTCATAATTTTGTTTTTACTTTTAGTTGTTTCATTAAATTTAATTTAATAATGTATAAATTTACACTATTATTGTTGAATTTAAAAATGTACTACAGTAAAATGTAAATAGTATCGTATTTTGCCATCGTCCTTTTTAAAGAACGCCTGTTTCTGAAGAAATCACAATACAAGTGGTTTAAGCGAATTATTGATCACATATTAAGTTTAGGAGAAACTTAAATTTTAAAGTAATTTATCACCATTAGTATAAATTGCAATGAATAAGCTAAATGAATTAATTATTATGTTTGTAATGTTCACTTCCTTTTCCAAGTAACTTAATATTCAATGAATTATAGCAAAAAACATGAAAAATCTTCAATTTGAGTATGTAAACTAGGAGATATTATACCCAAAAACAAACAAAAATTACTGGTGTAAAACTTAAATCAGTGTATTTGTAAGAGCTGACTTTTATAATCCAAACTATTTGCAATCAATGTCAAAATGTGTTTCGACTTCCTATAAACATTAAGAGATTAACACATTAAAAATATAAAATATAATACCTCACGTTCCTGGTAACGCATGAAATTCAGACAATTGAGTTAATATACGAGTAGATAAGTACTTAATTTAATTTATTATATTGTATATAAAATTTTTAACAAACCTGAGTGTTTAAGTACCCTTTGAAAATGTACACCACGTAACCATAATTGAATTATTTTAATTTGACTATCCAAATGTTTTGTACTGAAAGACACCGGAAAAGAGACGGTTTCTTCTAATTTATTGCATGCCATTTCTTACAATTTCAGTTGATGATATTAGTATCAACTACCAGCATAAAATTTTGGTCAATTAATTTTTCCTTCTTGAACCCCAATATTTAATTCCTTCTAAAAGAATGTATATAAAAATATGTATTTATAAAATTTGATAAAGATTTACTTTATTTATACTTTATAAAGATTAAACATATTATCTTTACTTTCATATAAATTTAAAATTTATACAAGTTTATTCTCAATAATTTATACGAGTTTATAGCTGGCCGAGTCTGTACTCACATGTCTGTCACATTTCATGGCTTAACAACAGGTAGCTTGCGTCACTAAATACGCAAGGAATAACCAGTTATATTCATTGGTTATTCTAAAATACCCGTTATTTTGTGAAAACGGTGAAATCAAACTAATTTTAGGTGAAATATTTGTAAAACAGTAATAAGTGGGATAATATAATATCCTAATAAAGAAATATTATTTTATTCATAATACAATATTTCAAATTGAAAAAAGTAATTTGGATTCTTGTGATTCTTCACTTACAGCCCACAGTATTATATTTAATAATAAATAAATGCGAAAGTGTTGTGCGTTATATAAATGCTAATATATAACTAATTACAAACGTTGATTAAGAAAAAGATGTTTTTATATACCTTTTTTTTCGATAAACATGAAAAACCGGTTATTAGTAGAACCGGACCGTAACCAATAACCAGTTATTTGTATTCAGTGTACGATTTTAATAACAATAAAGAATTATTGGCCAGAGACTTATTAAACAAATTTCATAATAATATTTAGTATAATTATAGTATAAAATTTATTACTAAAGTATAAAATAGTAATGAATATTTAGTATAAAATAAATAAACAAGTTCAACTTAACTGAATGCTTTATTACGGACAAATAAGATTAAGATTCGTTTTGCCAGTTTGATATTTTGTTCCAAATTGAGTGGAAAACCTAGGATCTTAGCTTCTTCATATCTGACGGTGCGAAACTAACTTTTACATTGAGATATAAAAAATCATGTTATGTATTGTAAAATTATTTTACCGATCAAAACAGCTATTGAACAGCTGTAGTAAAACTTTTTTATACTTTCAATTCATTACGTAAGGCGAGCTTAATATACACCAATGCCTTAAAAATAAGGCATCGCGTTTGTTGTATGGAAAATTGCGAGACAAACAAAACAACGTTGTGGTTAAATGTAAATCAAAAAACAATTTCAATTTTTTTAATAAAAGCTTAACAATATATACAGATCATAACGTGCAAAATTAGAAAATAGAAAAGTCACACGTCCTGTGTGTCGTAAATTATGATATAATGTTTAGAAATTTTGAAAGTAGCCATTTTTTGAGATCTGAATTTGAACCATGAAATATACAATAGATGAGTTTGCAAGAATAATTCCAGTTAAACCTCCAATAGTAAATAGGAAAATCAATCCTGTATATATTATAACTCATATAAGTTTAAGGAAGCTTGATTAATTTAATCAATAATCTTTTTACTTGACGTATAAATAAATGTGTTTATTATTTAATTAGAACATACAATTTGTAATTAAATTAAAAAATACAAAACAAAATTATTATTTATATAATATATAGTTTCATAAAAAACTCAGACAGTGTTCTCAAAAATAGATTATTTAAATATATATAAATATAAGTTACATAAACATTTTAATAGAAATTCATTGATCTGCTTCTATCTAATTATGATTTTCTTGTTCATATTGAATAAAACTGGAAGAAATTCATAGTTTTCACGATCTTAATATTATTTATTACAAAATGCTAGACTTTAAAATATGACTTGCTAGAATCATTACATTAAAAATAATGATTTCCTAATATTTGTTTGATTAATATTAAAAAGAAAATTTTTATTAAATGTAACAACGATGCACATAACAAAATATAATATAGTGCACTAATAATAAATAAAGATGATTAAACACTTGATTTCAAGTTCCTTTTCCTTGTTACTATAAGGAGTAGATTGATTGAGTTGTAAACGGAACGAGAACGAAATTTGATCGCGGTATCTTTACGGAATGAAACGGTCCATCGCGTTCCGAGCGCGGAACTAGAATTCCCATCACTATTCACTACTCATCTTATAATTAAAACTTATTAAAGAAGTTTAAAATACAATAAGCCGATTTATTCTGACAATTACATTTGTTACATTTACCACAATCAATGTATTTTCTCCAGTAGGTCAAAATTCTAAGGTACTAAACTAGCTTATACACAATGTGAGTTAAACTTGTCATCACAGCACAAGCCGATTCATTGTATCAAATAAACTGAATTCGCTCACTTAAATGTCAGTTCTCACTTGCAAAAAAAAAGCTCAAACAAGTGAGTAATGACAACATAACTCAATTAAACTCAGAATGCTCACATAATTAGTGAAAAGGAAAACTAAATTGTTTTATAAATAAAAATTGAAATATAACTTTCATGTGTACCAGTAGATGGCGCTGAGAGACCCAACATAACAGTTATCCTGTTCTATACTATGATTATATGCGTAATTCGATATAGCGCACAACCGATATTGATTCGCTTGAGTCATCCGAGAGAGTAGAGCTATTTACGGCATGCCAAGTAAAAATCTGGTAGGCCGTGAAATCTTAATTTAAGATTTCATGGTTTAATCTTGGGCATATTTAAATTAAGGCGGCC
Source organism: Adranes taylori (assembly GCA_009867245.2). Lineage (NCBI taxonomy): Eukaryota > Metazoa > Arthropoda > Insecta > Coleoptera > Staphylinidae > Adranes > Adranes taylori. Next base: position 6,388 of record WYDF02303239.1, read on the forward strand.
TGGGCTGTTGTTTGTATTCTTGTTTGTTTTTAGTTCCGTTCAACAATCAAAAACTATTATTCATTCTTGTAGTGCTTATGGATGTGTAAATCGTTTCGATAAAAATTAAACAGGAAATTTCATAGGTAATGAATTTAAAAGTCTCTCTAATTAAATTAAAGCAATCATAAAAGTAGTTATATTTTCGTTTCTGTAGATTCCCAGCTGATCAGCAATTAAATAAATTATGGTCAATTGCAACCAAACGAATCAATTTTGTGCCCACAATATATTCTTCTTTGTGCAGCGATCATTTTACTGAAAATGATTGCGAACTGAATATACATGGGAACATAGTTTTAATGGCTATGCCTATAACCATTGAGTGTATCAAGGAAGGAGATGAAACTTTATTACGTGTTATCCAAAAACTTTTTATACATGTCTCCTCAAAGGTACTACACCTTCTCAATGGCATAATGCTGTAATAGTCATCATACACAAAAAAGGCGACATTGCTGATTTGAGAAATTATCGACCCATAATCCTTATATTTGTGGATTATGAAAAGGCCAAAGGCGTGTCACATCATTGACCAAGAGAAAATGCTTTTAGCTCATGCTGATTGTCGAATAGACCCCGATATATTGAAATCATTAAAAACATCTGTGAAATTGCAACGTCATGCGCTAGAATCCATGAAGAAACTGGAAAATTTCGAACAGAGCGAGGTGTCAGACAAGGAGACACCATATCACCTAAATTATTTACAAACGTTCTTGAATACATGTTCAAAGAGATAAATTGGGGTGATCTGGGAATAAACATAAACGGCGAAAATTTAAATCATCTGCTGACGTTTGCTGACGATATAGTCCTAATTTCGGATAGAGTCGACAAGGCCATAAAGATGATGGAAAGTCTCCAAGTAACATCCAAAAATGTAGAACTAAAAATTAATACTACTAAAACGCAGTTTATGACAAACCTCGTAGTCAGTTGCAAAATCTTCCTCAATGATGATGAGGTCGAGCAGGTATCGTCCTATAAATACCTAGGACATGAAATTCGTGTGAGTCGAGACAAACAAACTGCCGAGCTTCAAATGAAGATATGACTTACTTGGGCAACCTTTGGAAATTTAAAACAAATCCCAAGATCAGGCTGACTTTAATTAAAAATACGATAAACAAGATTCAGGTCGCCCAAAGGACAATGGAATGAAGCATGTTGGGTGTATCTTTGAGAGATAAAATTATATACAGAAATAAGGAGGACTGGTGTTGCAGATGCTATCAGAAGGATAGCCACACTGAAATAGAATTGGACCGGGCATGTTGCCAGAGCATTCGATGATCGCTGGACCAGAAAAATTCATGAATGGAGACCAAGACACGAAGCCTTCCGAAACCGATAAGATGGGCAGATGATAAAAGACGTATCACACCGAACTGGATGCAATCGGCACAGAATAGAAAGGAATGGCAAGACTTACCCAACAGTGGACACGTGGAGGCTGATGATGATAGTTTTAAGAAAGGGCTCCATTCCTTCAAAATAATCGAAATAAAACATATCAAAATTTCAGACTTCTTTTATTAGTGCCATAACAATTTCTGATTAAATTTTAGTTGTTAAAATATTTCAGTTAACTTAATTAATTAATATTGTATTTTCATTAGATTATATTAATTTTATCTGACAATAATAAAAACGATTATTAGAATTCACTTCGTTTACTATATAGATGCTTGTTATTTAATTTGGTATTGCCGTATATAGCGTCATCTCTCTCACTTTCGTTATGGAATCAATCGACGTCATTAACTGTGGCGTACGTTGGCTATCCATTTATGTTTATAATCAAAGTTCTATAACGTAACCTAACCTTTATGTTTGAAAAATTAAAATATTTTTAAATTCATTAATATGGTTCGCCATAAGAATCGGTAACAGTTTATATGCATTAAATACAAAAATTATACTGTATTTTCATTCTAGATATTTAGTTATAGAAGTTATACCATCTTCAAAGTCTAACATAAACAAGACTTTGGAACTCTCGGATCGTGCAATATACGGATCGTTATTTACAACAGTTAAAAGAATACATGGACAATTTGGTGCAGGTGTGATCAGTAATGGATTTAATACAAAATATTGTAATCCTGTAACAAAAATTGCTGTTATTAAAGTACGCCACCGAGCTCATAATTTGGTTACCAGTTCACTTCCATTTGTACAAAGCATTCAAGATATTCCAATTAGTATTAGAATTTTGTATGTTGGAGCTACAATCAGACATTGCTTTAAATATATTTTGAGATACCAACAAAAAGCGGTGGAAAAAATGTGTTTAACTGAAATAACAGTCGAAGCAAAAGAAGAGAGCGAGGCAAAAATAATGGATATATCTAATTTGTTGTCTTTAGCTTAATCTAGGTTCGTTTATTTGTAATTATATGTATTTTTATCAGGGCGCCTGTTTTTTATATCGATTCAGTTAAGGATATTCACTACTATTACGTACATGGTAAATAAACGGTTTATTGGGTTAGTAATTTTCACTAAAGTTGCATCTTTCTGCTTTTTAACCTTCAAATTATCTAAATTAAAAACTTTATTTGTATAATAGATTCAAAAGAAGTTGTTCAAATAAATTCAAGAGTTTAAACAAAGTTTTATTTTCTTTAGTTTCTGAGATATATATATAGTCAATATTATTATTTCTTCAAATAACCTGGCAACATCATGTTCTATTGTTGTTATCGAGTGTATTGTTATCGAACTAATTTTATCAGATATAGTTTACAACATGCATATAACATTTCAAACTTCATTACTATATTTTTTTGAAAAATTAAAAATGGCAAATTACCTCTGACCATAAACTTTTCATGAGTCACATCTGTGTTATATCGATGTATATGCACTTAGAGTCCTGCATGGGCCTGATTTTTAAGGGCCTAGCCCGTACAAAAAATTAAATAGCTAAATTAGTTAAATTTTTCACCCCGGCCCAACTAAATATTTTACCAATGTATTATAACCTCCTAGCCCAAAGCCTTGCAGGTAAGCAAATATTAAAACTGGATTTGGTATTTGGTTGCCTATAGATCACAGTTGTAAACCCGAGGCCATTTCTAAATCAAGTGTTAGCGACATAATCAGGGCCGCCGAAAGTGACTCAGGCCCCGGCTAAAGTTAACAATCGTATTACGCAACTATAAACTGGTATAGTTCAAGTGACGCTATGATTGTTTTAATATATTTATTTTGATAAATTCTACTAAATTTTATATGTTTAATTTATATGAAATATCTCTTGATGGATCTTTAAAATATGAAAATACGTAATGTAAGTTGTTTTTATTTTTTATTTCAGACAATACAAGTAAAAAGCATATAAAGTACATTTAACATTTACATTTTTGTAATGTTAATTCCATTAACAGTTGTCTTATGAACTATCCGGGAGTACAAGGACCGTAGCCCAAATTCTCCAGATATTCCACTAATTGACATTAAAAGTTGTTTTGTAAAATATCTGGGAGCATAAGAACCGTAGCCCAAATTATCCAGATATTCTACTAATTGAAATTGATTTCTAAAATATCAAATGTATTCGGTACAACCTTTAAGCGGAAATATCTTGGAGTATCATGAAGGTCTCATCATCAAAATATCTCCCTTCTTAGTGCTTAAGAGCTGTGTTTAATTTACCTAATGCAAAACTATAAAATATCTGAATATTTGTTCAGAGATTATGTTTGAACAACATCAAACAAGCGCCATCTATTGTATAAAAATGTTATTAAGACGAGCGTTTTAATAATGTAAATTAGGTACACAAAATAATCATTAGAGGTCAAATAGTTTGGAATTAATGTTATCTGACCATAAACTATATTTCATATTTATAAGCTGTATTATATTACTTTCACTCTTTAGTATGTCATTGTTATTATCAGCAGTCGATGTATTAAAATATTAACTAGATACGTGAATACAAATAATGACATATATTTCGTTTGTTTTTATTTATTAAATATGGTTTATTTCATTGGTGTAGATGTCGGTACGGGTAGTACCAGAGCCGCATTAGTTAATAATTATGGGAAAATTATAAAAACATCTGTGAGAGATATTAACACATGGAATCCTCAACCGGATTATTATGAACAATCGTCCGAAAATATTTGGGAATCATGTATTAGTTGTATTAAGGTATATTATATCAAGATAAGTGGCGAATTAAATTAAAATATGTACTATGTATTTACGTTATAAAACTTTATCAGGTATAATTGAATTAATTTAACTTACACCGGTTTCAGCTTGCATCGCCCCACCCGCGATTCGCCTTTGCCCGTGACGACATATGATCGTATATATATTCACGAGATTGGGAGGAGAGGGGGGGGGGGGGGGGGGCCGGAAAAATTAAAAATTTATTGCGGGGAAGGCTCGTTGAAAAAAGTTAGGAAACTCCTCTTTTGT
>WYDF02303250.1:0-15455 GCA_009867245.2 Adranes taylori
AGATCGCTTGCAATATACATTACTTACTCAACTATTTGTTTGGTCAACTGGACTTGCTCGAAGTGCAAATTTAAAAAAGTTTTATTGTTACTTAAATTGCAGTTAAGAATCAGGTAGATAAGTGGGTCCTCTGTTATTAACATAAGCCGAATTTGAAAACTGATTGATAGTTTTACTTCTTTATTAGGTTTATCTTTAATTGTGCTACATTTGGTTTAAACTTGTGCTACAGTAATTTAATGATTTAATTCCTAACGGACCGATCTTGTTTTTTTGAAGCCACTTCACAGTTTCAAATAGGCAAGAGTCCCATAATTAACAGTCCGTGAGTACAGTGTCTAATTGATATCACCATAAATAAATATAAAAATTAGATAAAAAAAAAATTATCGCTACGCCCACATTCTATAACCTTGATAAATAAAAAATACCTCTCGTTCTACCATAGTTAAAAATATAAGTTTTGTAACATTTTCCGATCCCAAATGAATTGGGAGTTTTCACGACCACAGGAGTTTTCGTGGAGCCAAGGCTAATTCCATATCGTATTTAAACACGCGCCAATATACAGGGAATTACTACAAACCTTTGAAAATGTTTTTTAATTATTCAGAATTAAGTATATTGAATTAGAGTAGAAACACAATATGAGTCACGTAAGAATCTGTAGGTTACAAATGTCTACCCTCATTCATGATTTTTGGGTGAATTCAAAATATTTCACAACTCACTACTTTTACATAAACGTTTTTCTGATATAAATATATAATAGTGAGTTTTTGATTTACATTTGATATTTACGCAGAATTAACTTCTAGAATTTATGCTTTGCGTAAAACATTAAAGACATATCGAGGTTCATTCTTAATCAAGTGCGAAGAGACAGAAGCTATTATGTAAACTTAATAGAATTGAATTCCTAGCTTGGATGGCCTTTAATTGTAGTCAGTTAAGCAATTTTCATACGAATGCGAACATTATGCTCTTCAATTTATTTAAATTCAAATCAAACGTGATGTTTGCGTCATTAAGTTTGGAATGTGTCGGAAATCATTAACATTCTTACGAAACCGGTCGACTTTAAAAGAAAGTGAAAGTAAATATAATTTTAAGTAATAAATCAACACTTTATTATTAAGTAGACAGTATACACCGGTTGTGTATGTTTCATATACCAATATATCAACGTGGTATACAGAGTGAGTCAGTACCTACACCACGGAGTTTTATGGCGAAATTGCATTTATTATGTATATTGCAATATAGGGGTATTACGTGTGACGGTAGGGGCTAAAAAATAAAAATCTTACAGGATGCTCCAATAAGGGTGGCATATCAAAGGTATGTATTATTCGGCTATTCAAACTATAATACTGTATCGCCAATATATATTAGACGAATTCAGTTCTTGGGATTCTACTGTAGAGATTTTAAATATTTTAAATAATCAAAGGGAATAATGTCAAATCAAAAAAATTCGTAAAAATAATGTAGCAACCGATCATTATAATTTCATATGATTATATAAATTAAAAAAATTAAATCTCAGAATAAAAATATCTATCAGAGAAATAAACACACGAAATGAATAAGACCGCAGTTGTCACTTGTAGGAAAGAGTCTTTTTGGGCGAATAAGTTTTTCGATTCATGAAGTTAGAGAGAGCGAGAGAGAGGGGCAGAGCGCGCGCGCGAGAGAGAGAGAGAATAGAAAAATAATGAGTGATAGGTTTTTAATAAGCAGAAGTGAGATGCAACAAACTTCTATCGAAACGTAGTACGTAAGATGACGCGGCGGTCGACCTGAAAATATAAACGATATATTTTCTGAGATAAAAACAATATCTCAGCAGAGGAGGGATCCAGAATTTTGTTAGATTTTAATCAGTTCAGTTTTAAAGTTAATTTCTGATTACGCGTATTTCAGTTTATTATTTTCGTTCATTATTGTGATAATTATGGCAGATGTTAAGATGAAGGTACGCAATTAATTTTACTTATTATAACACAAATGATTGAGAAATTCAAATACCTTAAGTTCTTTTGGTTTTACTCTGAATAAATAATAATTATTAATGTAAAACATTGTCATCTGCTATAAAGCTAACTAATTATGAATCTTATTCAAATGTCTCAAAGTAATTGTTATCACTATCCGTTCATGGATGTAATGCATTAAAGCCTCTTGACTAATACACTATTTAGTAGAGTTAATGTTTCTTTTATTTATTTGAATTTGGTGTTAGAATTTGTCAAAGGCAAATGATTTTATTGTGAAGTGATTACTTTAGAGCCTTGATGTGCTTTATTAATCTATGGTCCGCACTCAACTTATTTAAATATGAGTCATTTAAATTAAATCTTAAATCATTGTGAGGTACGAATAGAATGTTTTACTTTTATGTTTCATTATTTGGTGGACCGTAATAGTTATTATTTATACCTGACTAATCGAATTTAATTAAAATACGAATAAATCTTAACCAGCACTTGTTTTATTATTTGGCAAACTTCGTAAACCTACCATAATTGTTGTTGCATGTAAAAATAAATTAGTTGGTGATTAATAGTGTATTTTAAAATCAATTGTTTTATTTGCATGATGTTATATTAATTCATTGGTCGTACTTGCTTTTTTAAGATTTGATTAAAACTTGGTTTTAATCAAACTCCGTCTTGGTTCCAATATCTGTTCTCACATTGCACAGTGTATTAGTGTATAAATTTATTAAAACCTCCAAATAAACTTTTATTAGTTTAACTGCGCCCTAAATAAATCAATATTCTTTGGTCTACCTTCCCCGGTTGAGTTGAGTGTGTTTTCACAAGAACTGAAGACAAGATATATGAATGATTCTGACTACTTAGCAATCGAATTTTCATGGAACAAAGATGAAAATAATCCCAGACCACAGTGTGTTATTTGCAATAAAATACTTGCAAATTAGGGCATGCGCCCAAATAAATTACGTCGGCACAAATAAATTACAATAAAATACGTTGAGACAATGCATTCCGATTGTTGAAAATGTCAAAAACAAAACTTTTGCATGTTACCAAGATGAGTGAAAAGGCTATGCATGATTAGTTACCGAATCGCGAAAGGCGCACACTATAGGCGAAACGTTAGTGCTCTCAGCGATAAAGGATGCAATTGGAGTTATGTTTGGTGAAAAGAGCGTACCGGAACCCGAAACAATTTCACTTTCAATAATACTTGTCTTCATATGTTACATATGGAACAACGAATCTCACGAAGATATATTGTTTTGCGAACCAATTACTCAACGAACTAGCGAAGAAATACTTAAGACTTGAAATTTATATAAAATCCAACGGATATGTACCTACAGATGGCGCTTAAAACATGTGCATTGAAAATGGTGGTGTTGTAACTCAGATGTTTGCAATAAGTCCAAGTACATTATGGAATCACTGCTACATTCCTAGTGAAGCATTAGTATCGAAATGTACGATAGATGGTTTAACAAATGTTTTGAACATTTTTTTTACAATAGTTAATCAAATCTACACCGTTACAATCGCGCTTATTTGAAAAGAGTTGCGAAGAGATGGGGAGAAAGCAGAAATCACTTCTTTTGCATCCGGCGGTATGTTGGTTGTCAAGAGGGAACGTGGTAACAAGACTTTATGAACACCAATTGATTTTTTTTGTCGTTATTCTTAGATTGATTAAGTTTGCACCAAAATGGAAAGGAGTCAGTTAAATGATCGTTGTAAATAATGTTAAAAGCAAACAGTTACCTTATGAGAAAATTAATTGACTTATAATGAAGGAATCACCTTATATGAAAATCAGTAGTTTCCTTTGAATGAGTAAGTTACCTTATGAGAAATTTTGTTACCTTAATAAGTTACCTTATGAGGTATTTGATTGTGTATCAAATCAAAAACTAGCTGAGATCTTTAGAGACATCGGTGTCGATGCAGGAGGCCTGCGTATTATCCCACAATTATACTGGAATCAAACGGTAGCAGTCAGAGCTGAAAAAATCACATCTGAGGAAATTGTGATAAGGAAAGGAGTGAGGCAAGGATGTGTCTTGCCGCCGCTCCTCTTCAACATATACTCCGAGGCCGTGTTTAGGCAAGCACCTGAAGAAGTAGAAGATGGTATTAAAATCTATGGTAATTTAATCAACAATATTCGGTTCGCGGACGATACGGTCATATTGGAAAGTAGCGTACCAACCCTACAGAACAACATAGATCGCATTGTTGATCATAGCACGCAACTCGGTTTGAAGATGAATGCCGAGATAACTAAATTAATCATGTTCTCTAAAACATGAAAAGAGATATCAATCATTTGATTATAGAACAAGTGCCTTCCTTCGAATATCTGGTAATCCTTGGTAATGAAGAAGTCGACCCCAAAAAAGAAATTCTATCACGTATAAAACAAGCTAAGAATACATTCATAGCGATTAAGCACCTCTTCACGAATCAAGACCTGAAGCTACAAATACGCATTCGTATGCTGCGATGTTATATATTTTCCATTCTTCTGTATGGGGTAGAGAGTTGGACGCTTAGCCTATTGTTCGATAATCGGATAGGAGCATTCGAAATGTACCTGTATCGGCGAATGCTAAAAAGATCATGAGTAGAAAGGAAAACCAATGTAAAGGTACTCATGAGGATGGGAAAGAACAATGAACTATTAAAAACCATACAGAAGCCGAAGCTTCAAGGCATCGAACATATCATGAGAGGCGAGTGCTACGAAATCCTTCGACTCATCGTTAGGGAGACCGCGTAAGAAGAAGAAGATGAGAGAATTAATTGAGAATTCACAGTTACCTCATGAGAAAATTAATAAGGCTTATAACAAAGGAATTACCTTATATGTAAATCGAAGATTAATCAGTTTTTTTTATGAACAAATAAATAACCGTACGAGATTTTCTAGTTATAGATGAAATGAGTAGTTAAACTTAGGTGAAGAGTAATTAGTTTCAGCTGAACGAATAAGCAAATGAAGAAGTAAAGGGACTTAGGTGAAAGATTAGATAGTTTGATATTGCAAAAATATTAACTTAAGTTGAAAATCATCAAGGGTTAGACTAGCCTGAAGAATAGGTAGGCCATAAGGGGAACATACAATACGTCCATAGGTAAAATTCAATCGGTGATATTGAAAAGGGGACATCTCCATTTTTTTAATAAATCACTTTTTGACAGATAATATCCCTAAGCCTCTCTATTGATGCATTACTTATGAAAACAGGTCATATCTCGCTAACAAAAGCAGTTTAATATTACCAGCTGCTTCTCAGTCAATTGGAAAAGGAGTCATCTCTGAGAGATAGCGCATTTACAAAGTGAACCGGTAAAAAGCATGGGCAAATCCACCTGTCTTATGAACTATCTATCAGCTGATACTCCATGGCTAATGTAATCATAATCACATCTTATCTACTTCTTTTCGTTTTTTCATCTTTTTGTAGTTATTATTTTTAATTTTGATTACTGTGATAAGATGTCGGATACTGAAAGTGCCAGTTCTTCAGCAGTTGAAAAAAGAAGAAAGTGAGTAAGAAAGCCAAATGATTATAAAATAAACAGAATAGAATAAACAAGGCTTGGAGAAGAACACATAACAAAACAGCAGGGCCTAGAAAAACAGGAAATGTATCAAAGTAAATTCATAGTAATTTTTTATTATTTATAGAATTCAAATTGCCTTTATACGAGCTTAAAACAATTGTATGATTTTTTTAGATTTTATCGCAAATGCTTTACTACAATCCCGGAATATATAAAAGAAATGATTTTAAAAATGAAAGAAATTAGCACAAAAGACGAACAAAATATTTTTCTTCAACGTCTAATTGACACAAATATCTCAGAATCGGAAAAAACGAATGACTGAAGAAGATCTACAGGTTAAGAGTATCTCAACACTTTTATTTATCATATTGAGTTTAATAGCAGACAAATCCTTTGCCACGCCGCTTTTCTATCCTTTTTTGATGTAACCAAGAAAAGAGTTGAACGACTTTGTCGATTGGCGAGTCAAAGTAAATCCCCTTATGATAGGAGAGGCAAAAGTCAAACTTCACATTTGGCCCGAGCTATTCCAGTGAAATTTGCCACAAAATTCATAACATTATTGATAGTGTTCGTGTCAAGGAATGCCATTATGCAGGCGACAAAACAAAAAAATATCTGTCAGCAAAACTTAATTAAAAATCATGTACTACAAAAGTTTAAACGATCATTCTCAATGTGAAAAGAACGAGAATAAGATTTTTCTGAAATATTTTCAGCAAAATTTCAAAATAGTATTTGGTCGTCCTCAGATAGATATATGTTCTAAGTGTGAGGAACTATCTACAAAAATAAAAGATCCACACCTGAACGAAACTGCAAAACGAGTAGCAGTTGCAGAGCAGATTGTGCATAAGCGTAGGGCCTCAAAATTTTATTTAAAAAAAAATTGGTACTATAAGATCTATTTGCTAGGAAAATAAGAATGTAGTAGCTGTATGTTTTGATTATATACAAAATCTTCCTCTATCGTCTCTTCCTGTGTAGGAAGTATTTTACTATAGACAACTCTGGGTCTACGAGTTTTACATCCACGATCTTGTAACAGAAAAGGCCACATTTTACTCATCCCATGAAGGACAGGCATACAAAGGACCGAATCAAGTTCGCAGCTTTTTTGGATCACTACATCAAACAAAACATTAAAGACGAAATTAAAGAAGTCCACCTGTTTTGTGTTGATTGTCCAGAACAAATCAGAAACAATACTGTAGTAAAGTTCCTTTTAACTCTTGTTCGGGTAAAGATATTTCAGAAAATTTTTATATACATTCCTCAATGTGGTAATTCTTTTAATCATTGTGAATGTGGTTTTGCTACTGTAAAGAGAAAAATACGTCGTTACTATTGCGTATATAGCATTGATGAATATGAACAGCATATTGAATCCACAACAAATACCCAGAAATTCCAAGTGAAACACTTATCGAGATATAGCTGCTTTTATAAATTGGTGACCAGATGTTTTTAAAAGTTCAGTCACAGGAAAGTTACGGAAAGTCAGTTTCAATAATCCTTAACGAATATATTTTTGAGTTAGGATTGATGCCTTGTAAAAACAAAAAAATCTTTTAATCTAACTAATAATATATGGAATTTGAACAATGTTTCGTTTCTCCTGAAAAATTTTAAGAACTGGAGATGTCCCTGTTTCAAAATGACCGGTTCAATTAGTTGTTTGTTAATTATTTTTGAATTAACTAGGCTTTTTATAATCTTTGTTGCTTTTTCTAGTTTAGTTGTAGGATAAATTGTTTGGGCATCTGATACTTACGAATTATGTAAATAATTCAGGATAGCTAGATGAAAAATGTTTAGCGGTTTAAATAGGTTATTTGATAGACGAACTAGTTGAAAAAAAAAAGTAAATAGGTTATGAAATTAATGCAGTCGCGTACCATCAAGATAACTGTACATAAGTTTTACAATTAAAATATAGAAATAATCTTTTATGGAATCTAGATCCATCCACCAATGCAGCTTTATAGTGGAGAACACACATGTGTTCTCAGGAGCTCTCTATAGGGGACACAGAAATGAATAAAAGCCACACAGAACGCACGGGACGGAACAGTCAGAAATGTCAAGTGTAAGGTGAAACGCTACTCCTCAACGAAAATTAGATCATGAATCAAATGAAAGAAAAATTATAATTCATCCTAAATTAATAAATCATGATTAAATTAAAGTGTTGAATTTAGACATGAGGTCTCGCAGTATACAGTAGTCGGTAATAAATTAAATAATTATCTGGATTATGAAGTCTTCAATTTAATTTAATTAGATCGACAAACCAGAAGTTTATTTATTGAATTGAATTAAAATAAATTAAAATGAATTACTAAAGTAACTGAACATAATTATAAATTGAGAATGTGATGGTACAACTGCGGATAATGTAAGTACAATAATTTCATAATTAATGTGCGAATTAGTGATGACACATACACGCCATTTCTGATTAAATATGTGTATGCAGTATTTGAACAAGAGTAACATTTTATTTAATTATACCAAATTAATTAAATAAAATGTTAAGCGCAGTAAATTGACACAATTATTGCTATCTGTTCAACTAAGTTTGCCAATGTTTTCCTCTCTTTGAAGATATTACCCCCTTCCTCATCTTTATAGCTTTGTGAAGTTGGATTTTCGGCAATAATATGAATTAAAATCAAATATCAACAGGAATCATAAACAAGAGCATATTTGTTCATTTTGATAGTTCAGTTTTGATTCTTATAACATTCTTCGGAAAAAACATGAACTGTTCATTAAGATGGTGTATAAGTAGGTGGTATTAAGATAAATGTGAAATAATTGAAATAAAACGATAGAATATTTTGTTGGGATGTATTTTTCTATTCTATGTAGTCAAGTATCTCTGAAAAAATGCAATGCACCGAGTATGAAGTGGGTCGGTCTAGATTGGATTTCTAGAAAGTGAGTCAAAATGTTTAAAAGTTTGGGAACCCTAGAAGAATCGTCTAGTCATCCAGATAAATTTGATTTATGTATATGGTAAATCTAAATGAAAATATACAAATCATTGATATTTATACCGGCTTCGAAGAAAAGGTTATGTACATATTTTTAACTTCTATACTGTAGCAGAATGTTACACATTATATCTTTGGAATTACATTTATTTGAAATTATTGGAATATTTATTTAAATATACTTTAAATCTGGTCAACTTAGAAAATTGAACAATTTTTTATAAATTATAACGTAACTACATTTTTATAACTAATCCAAAAATACTTCAACTTTTATTAAACGTGACAAAACAATCTGGTAAAATTGCAAATAAGTTACTAAAAATAATAACTAGTTCTAGAGTATCTAGAAATAGTTATTTAACCTCTTTAATTAATAATTATCAATCGGATTACTAAACAAAAATGTATATTAATTATGTATTGAAAATTTTCTTTCAAAATTGCAAATAATAAGCCCATCTGCAATGTATTGAACATTATATATTAACTATATTTTTCTATATAATATTTACTAAAAAAATTTTTATTGTTTGCGTATATTTTAAACATCTAATACCAAATATTTTGTGTATTTAATTTCTTCACAATAAAGCTTTAAAATGTACACATCACTAGTTTTTCTTTTTTTTTTCACTAAATTAGTACGTTTTTATATTTATTATACACTTAAAACATTATTTTAATTCAAAACTATTTATATTAATTTTATTTAGAGATATGTTTAAACTTTGATTAATTGTTTATGTAATACGCGCTAATCTAACCTAATATTTCATATAAATTACCACCGTGTTTGCGAAAGCTCTACTCTACGTACGATAAAATACGATAGAGAATTTAGCAGTCAGCGTGAAAACGGCGCAGCGCTGTAATGCCTGAATATCTCGCGAACTCGAGATGCTGACTGAACCCGAAAAACTATATCGGCCATTGCTTGTTTGGCGGCGTCGTCGCGACGCTATATGACGCGCGTCTGTGGTGAATTTCCGACGCCTCTGTGTGATGTGTGTGGTGCGACAGATAGACAGATAGTGCAGTGTGTCGGTCGTCTATATAGGTATGTCCATAGACCGGATGATAGTAGTGTCGTTTTTGTGGTTTGGGCGAATTCACAGTTCAGTTTTTTGTTGGTTGTGTCTTATTAACTAATGCGAGATAGCAAAAATTCAAAAAATCATCCGAAATTTATTTTAAAGTTTTATCTTTTCTGTTATTCTGCTTTCAGCATTCACATACACGAGGCTGTTCGGCAGGCGTATTGCCGAGGAAGCAATGCGACGATTTTCCCGCTAACATGAATACTATATGTTTGAATATATAAATTTTGGATGATATTATCAATGAGTATATGAATAACGGAAAAAAATATATGAAAAGCTTCTTGCTAGAATAAGACTTTTCTGATTACATCGTTAGCAGTTGGAATGGGATAGGAAAATAATTATGGCCAGAGATTCACGGACTTATGCAGTAGGTTTTTAGGCTGGTTACAGGTGGCTCACTGTTTCCATACAAGAACTGTCACAAAATGTCGTGGGTAACTCCTGATCTCGATATATGAAACCAACCTGACCACTTGGCAATAAATGGTAGATGGCTCACAGTTTCCATACAAGAACTGTCACAAAATCTCGTGGGTAACTCCTGATCTCGATATATAAAACCAACCTGACCACTTGGCAATAAATGGTAGATGGTTAGAGATGGGTCACAGTTTCCATACATTGAACATTATATATTAACTTATATATAACAGTTTCCATACAAGAACTGTCACAAAATCTCGTTGGAAACTCCTGCTCTCGATAAATAAAACCAACCTGACCACTTGGCAATAATTGGTAGATGGTTAGAGATGGCTCACAGTTTCCATACAAGAACTATCACAAAATCTCATTGGTAGCTCCTGCTCTCGATAAATAAAACCAACCTGACCACTTGGCAATAAGTAGAAGATGGAAAATATGTGAAAAATAAACGATGTGAAAAATAAACGTGCAGCAGACGCAGGGAGCGACCACCACCTAATGATTGCTTATATCCGACTGAAGGTGACAGCAACAAGAAAACAGACAACATGAAAACAGCAAAATGAAATTTGGCAAAATAGAAATCCCAACTGATTTTAAGAAACAACTGAAGAATAAATTTGAAGCCGTCAGAGAACAACTATATGGGAAGGCAAACGCTAGATGGAACACCATTAAAGCACATTTTCTCGAAACATATAAAGAGATAGCGGGATACAGGGAACAAAGGATGAAAGACTCGATATCGGGTGACACTTTGTAAACAATCCAAAAACAAAGAAAGTGTAAGGCACCGGTTAATTCCAGTCAGACAAGAAACTAGAAGGCGGCAGTGTAGATGAAGTGCAGGGAGGCTAATAAGGAAGTAAAGACAAATGTTCGCCGATATAAATGAACAGTTAGAGACCAACTGGCAACACAAGCAGAAGAGATAGAAATAGCAAAGAAGTGTATGGCATTACAAGAAAGCTCTTAAATGGATAAACCAGTCAAAGATGTCACTGATATAGCTTTGACGTCCGAGATACAGCAGTTGGAAAGATGAAGGCAGCACTTTATAACAGTACTCAACAATCTCAGTCAAGAAACAAAGACTGATGGTGGTGACAGTATTCCGGCGGTCCCATATATGCGAGTAGAACCACCTACATGACAGGATATTGCACAAGAAGTGAGACAAATGTAAAGTGGCATATCACCAGGTATAGACAACATGATCCCAGAACCTCTAAAAGTAGATCCAGACTTAACATCAAAAATCATGTAACCACTCCTAACTTTAATTTGAAACAAAGAATGCCTTCCGGAGGAAGGAATGAAGGGAGATATCATCAAGATACCAAAGAAGGGCGATCTGTCTGCTTGCAATAACGTTGCTCTCATATTATCAAGAGGGGAAAAGTGTTATTAAGAGTTGTACTCAACAGGATACGAAACTCCGTTGATGGAAGACTCTGTCAAGAGCAAGCAAGATTCAGAGAAGGTAGGTATACTGTGGACCAGATTAACACACTACGAATAATCATCGAACAGTTTACTGAGTATCAGACATTTTTGTATACACTTTTCATTGATTTTGAAAAGGCCTTCGATTTGGTTAATAGGAGAAAAATGTGGAGGACTATGGGAATGTATGGAATCCCATGAATGAGAGTGCACTTGACACAGGCCATGTATGTGGCCTGACACAGGCCATATACCTGTGAAGTAAATCGTGAGGGAAATATGTCTCAGCCTCTTGCAGTGAAATCTGGAGTAAGACAAGATGCCTTATGCCCTTATCTTGTTTATTATGACGCTGGATTGTATGTTGAGAGAAGCAACGAATAGGAAAAGTGCATGCAGTGGGGATTGAACAATCAATTGGAAGAACTACATTTCGCATATGATCACTGTCTTCTTTTTGGAAAGTTGTCGAGACTTAGAAATCAAATTGAAGGACTTAAAAATAGAAACAAATGACGTAACAATTTTAACCTGACTCTAGATGGAATGAGCATAGAACGGGTAGAT
The DNA here is from genome assembly GCA_009867245.2 of Adranes taylori. NCBI lineage: Eukaryota > Metazoa > Arthropoda > Insecta > Coleoptera > Staphylinidae > Adranes > Adranes taylori. Next base: position 12,118 of record WYDF02303250.1, read on the forward strand.
GAATTTTGCTAATTGGGGTAAAAGGAGCTTCTACAAAGCTACGACCAATATGCAGGTCCGCTTTGCCAACTTTTGGGCAATTTCTAACAGGAAATTCGCATACCCACGAATATGCAAACCGATAAATCTCCCGCCTCTCATATTTGACTACGGTGCTGACTTTGCCACTTTTGGGAAATTCCTAACAGGAACATTGGATTTCGCTTACGTATATATTCGCCAACTCAGATTTCTCCCGACTCTCATATTTACCTGCGCGGTTCCCATATTTACCGCCTGTATGAAATTTCTAACATCGCAGTGCTCTGCACGACAGACTACCTTGAACTGTTGAATTCGCACGTGTTACCCAACACATGAAGGCACTATATGCTAGCAAAATTTCAGCCACTTAGATTTAAAACTGAATTTGTAAATAAAATGATAACAACATTTATTCAATTGCAAAAGCTCCTTTTTCTTAGATTTTATAAAACGTAAAATAGTTTTTCCTGTAAGTTTGCATATATGTGCTAGTATTTAGGACTTACATATAGGGACATATATAGGACTCGGTTGCCATGGCGACAAGTTGAGAAGTTTTAAACTCTTAAGGGTCATATCTTAGAAATGATAAAAGTTAGAGCCTCTATATTTGGCATCATTTTAAAGAAAATTATAAAGGCTATCAACACATCTAAAAATATTCAGGGCCCTACTTGAAACTTTTTAGAATTTTTCAAAATAGATTCAGTATATCGACCTCAACAGAGATATTTAGGGAGGTGTATTTTCAAGGTCAAATTACAAATTAAATAATCGGTTGAACGTTGTTACTTTGTCCGTGTCAGGGGTCACTTGAAATAAAATGGTGAAGACTTACAAACGTAAGACTGGTGCTAGACCGTACGAAAGCTATGACAAGGAAGTATTAGAAAGGGCTGTTAACATAAAAGTAACCACACGGAGCTACCAGACGATGTTTCTGATGAATTCGGCATTCCTGCAGCTACTATATTCAGAAAAATAGACAATAAACATTCCAAGAAACCTGGGGGGGGGGGGTGATTTTAACCGAACAGGATGAAATTGCGATCAGAAATGCAATACTCAGAAATGCCTGGGGATTATCCATTTGAAAGCTAAGACATTAAGTTGTTTATGCAATCATATTTAAACATAATGGGAAGACATATAAGCATTTTTTCCAATATACAGGCAAGTCGAGGTGAAATAAGTTAACAAATATTTCAATAAGCTGGAGGCATCCCTTGTTGAAGTTTCACCAGAAGCAGTAGTCAATTATAATGAAACAAACTTCTCTGGCTATCCAGGTGAAAGTAAATTGGTTGTGAGACGTGGAACCAAACGAGCCGAGAAAATAATGGGCACATCAAAATCGTCTACTTCTGTAACGTTTTCTGTATCCGCGTCAGGTGTCACATTTCTACCTGATATAGTGTACAAAGCTGATCACATTTGGCAAGCATGGACAGAGCGAGGTCCAGACAGAGCTAGATACAATAGAAGTAAGTTTGGATGGTTTCACCAGAATATTTTTGAACGTCGGTTCTTCACAAAAGCACTCCCATATTTTAGGAGGCTGCCTCCAGGATCGAGATTCTTATAGGTGATGACCTGGCTAGTCATTTGTGTTGGAAAGTTATCACCGAATGCCAAGACAACGACATCAAATTCATTCTTTTACCACTGAATAGTACACATTTGTGCCAGCCGCTCGATCTAAGCTGCTTTAAGCCAATTAAGGTAGCTTGGAAATGTGTTCTTAAAGCCTGTAAAAAGGATCATAAAGGTGGTATTAGAAAAGATATATTACCGAATTTGTTGAGATCGACGATGGAGAAAGTAGCAGATGTTATAAATTCAGGTTTCCGTGCAACTGGCTTGATGGCGCTAGATAGAGAAAAAGAATTAAGGAAATTGCCGCAATACATTGGACAAGAAGATGCAAATACAAATGCAACAAATGTACTAAAAGACGTTCTATATGAAGCAAGATATCGAAAACCTGAGAAAATTGTCAGAAGAAAAAAGTTCAATATCGAACAGAGTCAAAGTGTCAGTCCCAATGAACTTACTCCATCCATATCTTCTCCAAACAATGTGAAGTACATCGAGCGCGAAAGATAACTTCCTGAAGAAACGTCAGTAATTGATGAAGAACGTGAAAACGCAGCAGCTACATGGGCAGCAAGTTGCAGAAAAGTGCGGACAGTGAATACAAAAAGAAATTGTGAAGAGGAGAGTGAGTCTGATGAGGTAATTCTAGATGCAGGTAATTTTAGACGATAGTAGCAGTAATGTGGAAGAAGAAATTATCGATGAGGAGATATCAAATGCAGAGGCAAACAAAGAAATTAGTGTTGAAAAAATTGTAGTTGGGGACTTTATTTTGTGTGAATCTAAACACAGTAAAAAGAAGCAAATGTAGATATGTCGCCGAAGTCTTGGAAATAGAAGACAAGAACTTCTTTCAATGTCCTTTCAAAGACAAAATTCCAAAGACCATAATATTTATGTTTACCCCCAAGACGCCGATTTAGCTATAGTAACCAAAGATTAAATAGTGAAGAATCTTTCAGTGCCTGAAAAGCTGCAAAGAGGTAGTGTTTGAAGGAGTTGTTTATTTGAACGTACCATTAAACTAGCTTACAAGAGTTTTCTTTATTAAGCATTTTCTAGGAAATCCTTTATTAAAATTTTATGTTGTCACCAGTTCAATATATTGTGTTTGCCAATATGTAAATGTTTTCTTTTTAAAATAATATTTTTTGCTTTTGTGTTTATTAAATATTTTTAATTTACTATTGGGGAGGGGGTAAAGGAGACTTGAAATATACATTTTTTAGTGGCGGGAAATCCTCAAATAAAAGAAAATGTCGTTGCAATATGTTAATTTCAGTCTAGATTTCTATAATATTAACTACCTATTTTCATTTAATTGTTGTGTTTCAAAATATCAACAGTAGAATCTTACAATAATTTCAAGTGAACACTTTTTACGGTACGTTTGAAAGGATAGCAGTGATATGAATAAAAGACGTACTAAGGTGAAATACATATTACTAATGTAATTCATATAACTATGTCATTTTATTCAGAACAAATTATACAGTTATCTATTAAATATGTTATGTCAATGGTTTTCAAAACGAACTCATTGCAGTTCCGTGGTGAGAAATAAAGGAATATAAAACAGCATTTCAAAAACGAAGACGGGAACAAGTTCCCTAAATTACTTTGAACTGCCTTATCTCTTTTGGAAAGATATTTCTTAATCAAAGATATTGTTTAATTGCGTCTGGAACGGATAAAATAATATTGTACATATATTGCAC
>WYDF02303261.1:0-15455 GCA_009867245.2 Adranes taylori
GTGGAGAAAGGGATTATTGCTAAGTTTAGGTGTGGAAGTGAGGAGAGAGGGAACAGGTACTAGATGCCTGATGATAAATGAAGTTGTAGAGCAGGGGTGCGCAACTCGTAGCTCGCGACCCAAGCGTGGCTCGCGGCAACTTTTGATGTGGCTCATTTTGTCAACTCTGGCATGAAATGTAAAAAATTATTTGTTCTATAAAATACAAGACCGCAACTAATATCCATAGTTGCTCAGACATTTCTTAAATGCATAGAAAGATAAAAGGGCATTAAGCGATCGGTATTAATTTGGTCGATTGTTTGTAAAGTTTTTTTTTGGTTTTATTAAATTATTACGCCACGGAATATTTTCGTTCGGAAACGACAATGCCACTGTCCAGAAATATTTTCGGTCGGAAATGGCATCATCCAATGCGCACTTTTGGATTCCCCAGTTTATCTCAGTATATAGTGGCTATGCGCTGACGCTGTCTAGTATCTACCGAGAGAGCAGGAAGATAGGTTCGTTGACTTATTTTGTAATACGTGTATATACAAAACTGGTTTCATACTGGTATAAAAATATTTGTTTCTATTTATGTTAGTCATTATCATATACATGCAATTATTTTGTAGTTACCCTAATCATGGTGGCGCAGGAACCACTGAAAAAGAAAAAAACCTATATAGAACTATAATTTTCACTGAATATCCTCCCAACAGCAATTTAAGAAAATCTAAATTGGAAGAAATGAAAACTGCCTCAGAGATATTATTTCAAGAATTTAAAAATAAAAAGGAAATTATGATAGCCATCCAACAAGTTCAATTGTCCAGAAATTCATTCACTCGTAGAATAGACGCAATGTCTGAGAATATCAGAGCACAATTAAAAGATGATTTACAAAAATGTGTTTTTCTAAATTTAAAGTGTGATGAATCAACAAATATCTGCAACGTAGCTCAAATAAATATTTCAATAAGGATGGTTTTTAACGATTGCCCAGCAAAGAAAGAGATACTATCAGTTTTGCCATTAAAGGGAACTACACGTGGGGAGGACATATACCAATTTTTTTTATTAATTTTTATTTCAATTTCGCTAGCTTCTTTTGTTCTAAGGACCATGAACAAGATTAGCTATGTTTCTTTCTTTAAAATATATCCTACATATTTTGGGCATAACAGTAAGACTTCCATCTTTGTCTTCACATATATTAGATTGGGCCTTCTCTGACTTTCTCTGGTTTCTTTTTCTCATTTCCTTTTCATTCGTGAATATGTGCGTTTTCATGCTCTTCTATGCTCTGTATATACTTGTTTTGTTAGTAGTGGACAAAAGGATAATTGTATTTTACTCTTTTTTTTGGGATAGTAACTAGAACTTAATCTAAGTACTATGGAATATCGTCAAATCGACATGGTTTGGTGTGAAACACACAGTTCTAATACTAACATGATAATCTCGGTTTATTAAATCTAATCAGTCTTTTTTATACTATATCTAAGGTTATTTACAATATGTCATTTAGAGTATGAATTAATATATGGTTTGCGTGTATGATTTGCACGCAAAGTTGTTTACACTAAATTCAATTTAATGAACGATATTAAATCGCAATATGAGTATACTTTAAAATATAGTAATATATAGCATTGAATAAGCATTCCTAGCGTACATTGCTTCTCATTGTACTTAAATAATATTTCGATTTACTGATGATAATCGTATCATCTGCATAAACATGCATAGTTATGATTGCTTTATTTTTATCTTATTTTCTTATTTAATTAAGCAATTTATATATATATATATATATATATATATATATCTAAATGAAATTTAAAAAAAATTATGAAAAATAAAATATTTATGTAATATTTCCATGTCCTAACTTGGATAAGCTTTGTATTATTTAAATTTATTACGCAAATAAAGTCCGTACAGTTAAAATACGTATATTTTTTTACTTCATTAATTAATTCATTTTTTGCATACCCAGTCAAGGACACAAATGAATGTCTACATGTAGGACCTGCTAATTAATTTATGTCGACTGCTTAAAAATGTTTTCGATGCTAGCCGTAAAATAATATTAGTAATGAAATATTAAATAATATAATTGAATATCGCCATCTACATCATTATTATTATAAGTCTTATTCATATACGCAATGCTTTCGCTTAAAAATAGTTTGTTCCTGCTTCTTTGAACCAAATTCTAAATTTCATTTAATAGATCAAGAATATTTGCTATTCGGGTTATTTATTCCTCATATTATAAAATTTCACTAAATAAAATATTGAGTAGCAGTAAAATAAAACATGGGGGGAATTTTTGCATCAAGGTGTCATTCGGAAGCAAGATTAGATAATAGAATTGTGGTGATAACTGGATGCAATTCAGGAATTGGAAAAGTTACAGCAAGAGATTTATATAGGAGAGGTAAGTAAAATGTAGTCAACTTTATTTAGAATTAATAATATATAAACAAAAAATAATCTTCACAAAAAATGATCTTCACAAAAATTGAGAAAAGAAAAACTAACTGAATATGTACTTACAATCAGCGGCGTTGTGTTAAAAAAAGAAGTACCGGAACGGTTCGAGGAGCATCGTTCTGGAACGTTGCGGTCTCTGGCCATCATTAAAACGGTGAATTGGTAGCTCTAATATAATATGTGAATCCTAGATTCAAGGAGGGAATATTACAAAATTTTGGTATGACAAAATTTCTTCAAAAAGTCCGGGAATACGTTCCGCCATCGAAACACAAAACAAGAACTGGAGCGTCGTTTCGGCCCTTTTCGGCTCCATTACATCACTGCTTACAGTACTATAGAGCATAATTTATCCAGAAATACCGACTCATGCGAGACTGAAAACCGATTCACTTTTCTTGGTGTGAAGGCTCCCTTAAATCTTTTGAAAGATTTCCACACTTCTTCAATATCTCTCCCTCTGTTCAGATTTTCACAGAAACTCCTGAAAGACATCCTTTCTTTTCTCTAAAGGTCTTTCGAGCTACCGCTGTACAGTGATTTAAATGTAAATAGGGCTCATTACTAGGGATATTTTTAAACAACTTACTTAGCTTTGTATCTTTGACAGATTAGGGGTCTACATTCTGAATCCCACCGTACAGACGGTTTTCTGCTATAACTAATAACACTGTGTGGAGAAGTTTCAATTAACATCTTTCTTATTATTTCTATAAAAGCTGAATAATCTAGTGTAGCGGGGACCGCAAATCATACCTAACTTATTTATAAAATTAGCCCAATCCGTTCTTCTATGTTTCAAACCACTCAGGATAGGCAACGAACCATTAAAGTTAAGAGAAGGAATGGCTAACGAAAATTTAACTATGATAGGAAAATGGTGACATAAGTATCTTCTAAAATGGACCATTCACTCAAAATAGCAATGTCTGGAGAACACAAAAATGTCTACGGCGCTAGAGTTCTGATTAGGCGGCGTGAGTCTTGTTGCCGGACTATCGTTTAAGATAAAAATATCCGACTCCATTATGAAGTTATTAAGAATGTTCCCATTATGATTTGATACCCTGGAATCCCAATAAGGATGATGACAGTTGAAATCCCCTAGGAGAAAGTAAGACTTATTACCAACACAATTAACAATCCTCTGAAAAATCATATTTGAAATAAAGATAGTTGGGGGAAGAATGAACTTATCAATTTCAACAAACATAATTTGAACATTATCTGAGAAGGTTATATTATAATTCCTTGAAAGTAATAGAATTTACTATGAAAATCGTTATGCCCCCCTTACCATCTGCGCGATCTTTTCTTAAAACATTGAAACCGGGACAAGTAAGTTAAAATTGAGACTTTAACCACCTCTCATTAATAGAGATTATATTAGGTTTATAGGTATCAATTAAATAAAGAAAATCTTATTAGACATCAAACTCTTAGCATTCAAATGTAATATTTTAAACTCCATTGTTAAAAATTTATCAGACCTTTTCTCCCTCCTCCGAGGAAAAAGAAAAAACTTTGCCAACATTAATTTCATCTGATGAGGAATATCTCTTCTTTTCTAAAGAAGACGATGAAAAGATTTTTTCAAAGTTCTGCAAATATTGAACATCATTACATTCCTCTTGCACCTGAATAGTAATAATACTCCTTTCTACTAAGTTCCTAAATCAAGGGAGAGTAACATTTTTCTATAATTTAATCCACTTGACGACGGAAACATTACTGGAGACGAAATCGTTATAGATCGTTTCTGAGGTTGTTTTCTACGAGGAGAGTCCGGAATAAAATCCTCAATATTCAAGTAAATACTTGGATGCGGAGGAGTCCCTTGAGGAATCTAGATGCCACTGACATATAATAATTGTCTGCCTGGATGCGACTGGTTAATGTCGACCGAAACATTTGGGAAATAGTTTATCGGGGGAAAAGAGTTAGTTGCTAAGTCGGAAGGAATAATCATAGTATTTGATGGTTATGGAGGGTAACTCTATTTCTTGCCCAGAAAAACCTTTCAAGCATTCCAAAAACTCACATTATTCATGACCATATATTCTTTAATCTCCCTCTCAGTAAACTTAGGTCCGAACATACTCTATTTGAAAAGATACAAAGACACCTTTAACTTCTTCACAAGATCTCTCGTGATTTTCAATCACGTTTGAATCAATACAACTCATGGTCATTATCGTACTAATTGTAGTTTCTCGCCGAGATACTTCAAGTGTGGATTTAGCAGAGACCTAGCGTCAGTAGAAAATCACACTGACGCTAGTTAAAAAACATTAACATTAAAAAACGCTAGTTAAACTTATCAGTAGTTAAAAAACATTATTGAATGAATCAATATATAAAAGGTAATTTAACAAAACACGCTCTCAATTAAAAGTTAGAAATCAAACAGTTCTTAATTCTTTTTCATAAATTATCACTATTTAAATTCACTGAAATCATGTCTGTAGTCGATACGAATTGTAAGGTCTCTTAATTATTTTATTTAATTTATGTACACGTGGCTGATCGTAAGAAAACCCAATTAAATTTATATGAACTTGTATTTGGTTTCTAATTAATATTTATAGATTTATTTACTATTCTTTAAATACGAAGGGCTGTTTTGTTTGAATACAATTTTTCTTTACTTTTTTACCCTTCAATCAGATATGGAACTATATAATATAGTTGCGACTATATTGCGTCAGGCAAACTAAATATCTAATAAAATGTAACTATTTTATTATCTTACTATTAATTAAATCTAATTATTATTAAATAAATCTTTCATTTATATCTCCCATGTACGGTATAATAAAACCACTGTTCACTACCCTACTCTACGAGGTGTGATATTTTGGTGGAGGCACCGTAGTTTTCTGGTAGAATTCGACGAAATTTTAATAATAACCCCTTAATTTTTTTTTTTTTAGAAAAATTAATACTTTTAAATTTTTTACGATCAACCATGTATAGATAAAATAAAATAATTAGAAGTACCTGTACAGTTCGAACCGACGACAGACAGCATTTCACCGAATTTTAATAGTTATGATTTATGAAAAAGAATTAAGTTTAACTTGAACTGAACTTTTTGATTTCTAACTTTTAATTGAGAGCGTTTTAGTTAAACTACCTCTAATATATTGATTTATTCAATAATGTTTTTTAACTACTAGAGAAGTTTAGCATATGTCCTTGACATTCAGTTCTCCTCCAATGGAATTTAGCTCATTGCCGTTTTAACTAAAGTCGTGTAATAACTGAAATATTTCTCCTATATAAATCGAGACTTTAAAGATTCAAGGTTGCCCGTAACATTTAAAATTTATTTCTTTTGTATTTTCATAATAATTACGCTTTCCAGCTAGCTGTGCATATTTAATTAATCCCTTATATTTTCGCTACGCAACAATATCTCAAAGTATAAAATCTTTTATTTTATAAATCATACTTTCCTACTAAAAGTTTTTGTAACAGTAAATATAAAAATTATATAACTACTTTTTCTTTATTGTTTGTATAATCTATTGTTTCTTATGTGTTGTATTATAGGTGCTCGTATAATTATGGCATGTCGAAATGAACCTAAAACATTGAAAGCAATGGATGATATTAAACATGCTTGCCAAATTAAATACGATACGAACACGTTGGGTACAATAGAATATGTTCAAATTGATTTAAGCAGTTTGGTATCGGTACGAAAAACCGCTGATAAACTTTTACACAAATTAAATCAAATTGACATATTGATAAATAACGCTGGTAAGATTACTAAATATTCTTGTAAATCCTTGCGGATTAACGCACATTGGAGCGCCTAGGCCCATATAAAATTGGAGTCCTTTGGAATTTGACGGGTAGGGAAGAAATACAATGTTTAAGAGAATGCACTTTATAGATCTAGAACTCTTATACAGTATATTTTGGTTGTGTTAATTTCAATGTACCATTTTTAAGTTATTCTATTTACTTTAATGTTCCCAAATGTTATTCTGTTGTTTTTATGATAATACCAATTATCTTCGTAAATTCTGGACTACAGAGTAAGTATGATCTAATTATGAATTATTTTAATCAGGGAAGCCGAAGAGTAATTTTTTCTGATGCATCAAACCCACATCGTGCACCTTCGGACGGTGTAAAATCATGACCTATTATATACGAGGATAGTCCCAGAAGTACCCGACCTGACGTATACATGGCAATTGATGCTTTAAAAAAATGACTTTGATAGAAAGTACCAACCTTATAAATCTTATGTTTGAAGTTTTACGAGGATACGTTATTTAGTATGTGTTTGGCAAGGAAAAAACAATGCAGAGAAGAGGAATACCCAGTAAGAATGAAGTTTATTGGTGGTCGCATGATATTGCAGCTGCCCGCGGTCTGTGCATAGCCGCGCAGAGGAAACTGATACACGCTCGCAAACGGAAAGATTCGATAGAAATTAACCTACAACTAGCGGAACTCAAAGCTGCTCCTAGGAAGTTACGGCTTGAAATTTACCAAAGCAAGAATAGCTCCTGGCACAAGTTATGCCATGTATGGGATTATAAGTTATGCGAGGCACTGGACAAAAAAGTATGGGGGGAAGCTCACCGCATAGTAGCAAAAAAAAATTCGCTGTGGGTAGAAGCCCCTGGGCCATGGTGCCAGCAGGCAGCATGGATGTCATTTTCACTAAACTATTTCCAAGAGGAAACGCATGGGAAATTGACATGCCAATAATCGGTGCGCAAGGTATTCCACCGGCCACGGTAAGCGAAATTCAAGCGCTGGCCGTAAGATTGGCTAACAGAAAGGCCCCTGGGCCAAACATGCTACCGAATGAAGCCATTAAAGCAATTGCAGAAAAAGCACCGGAGCCACTTGTGGAAATTGCAAGTGATTGCATAATAGACGGGAGATTTCCCAAATTATGGAAAATCGCTAGACTTGAGCTAGTCGAGACAAACTGAAGCCCCAGAAGTACCGTTTTCTTACAGGCCAATTTGCTTGATTGACAGCTTAGACAAAATCCTTGAGAGCATCATAGCTGCAAAACTCCAGGAGCATATTGATATGAGCGGAGGTCTGTCGCAGAGCCAATACGGGTTGCGGCGAGGACGAAACACAGTAGACGCGATCAAGGTCGTTATGGATTTGGCTGCTACAGCTAACTCCAGGCCCTACCGGCAGCGCCAACATTACCAAATGGTAACATTGGATATAGCTTTCAACTCACTGCCGTGGCAAGCTATTATCGGGGCATTATTGGCACAACGGGTACCAGCCTACTTGCTACGGGTAACAGGAGATTATCTACAGGATCGCCAGATTATAGTAGGAGAAGGTGCTAACAGGGTGAAATTTAATATGCCAGCCGGAGTTCCCCATGGATCTATACTAGGACCACTGTTCTGGAACATTATCTACGACGACGTATTAAAACTAAAGTTGCCGAGAATATTCCAAGCGTTAGCCTTCGCTGATGGCCTGGCCATAGTTATTACGAAACGAAAGGCCGATCAACTCCGCGCAGATGCTTCCTACGCGATTGGTAAGATATCGAATTAGCTGTCAATCAAAGGGTTGTGCCTTGCTGTAAACAAGAAGGAGCGCAAGAGATGAACTTATCGAAATTGAAATCAACGGGCATCAAGTGCCGATTAGACGAGAAATAAGATATCTAGGTATCTTTCTTGAATCTAACTTAAGATGTACCAGACAAGTAGTGGTAGCGACCAATAAAGCGAAGGCAGTGGAAGCCGCAATCAGCAAACTTATGCCATATATTGGAGGACCTGGCGAGGGGGCAAGAAGGGTCTTATCCTCGATGAAGGGCAACTAGGACCCTTCTATACTAAGAAGAGCAACTAGGACGGTAGCGCTCAGAATTATACATGGATATCAGGCGGTGGCCACTGACGCAGCGGAGGTTATAGCAGCTCTTGTCCCTGCAGACCTCTTGGCAAATGAGCCACATCAGGACGCTGGACACACCGACTGGTGAACGATCTAGAACGCTAAGTCGGAAGAAATTACGGCGAAACCACATACTGGCTAACGAAGCTTTTGACGAGGCACGTGAGCTTCTATTTTTATCTATGCCGCATTGGTAAACGCCCGAGTAGCGCGTGTGACTACTGTATCTCGCAAGAGGACAATGTCGAGTTTTCGTTGGCCAACGAAAGAGCCGAGTTGGCGCAAGCGCTGACCTGCAGATTGGCGAAATTATAGCAGATCGCGAAATTTGAAGAGCGGTTTATAACTTTGCGACGTTTGTCTTGCAAAAGAAACAGGGGACACAGGTCGACATCAGAAATACAAACTTAGGCTCAAACTCGGCTGGGACAATATAACTTGACCAAGCAACTATGAGCGGCAAGAAAACTGCGGGAAAAACATGTCTCCAACTTTCGAGACGTCATATATGTTATGTGCGATTCCAGGAGGCTGGTAGAACCGACGAGGAAAGGGTTTAGTGGGTATTGAGTTATGAAGACGAATCTCACACTCTCCCATACATTAACCAGTATGGGGCGTGCGTAAAGAGCAATCCTAAACCTCACAAAAAAAGCATCAATATGAATGTCCTTTGTGAATTTGTAAACATGTAACAAATTGATCATCCTTATGTGACACAATACTTTCATTTGAAAGTCCTCAGTCCAACGAGCCAGTGGGATTCTGTGGGAGTCTACTTCTTTGTTTAAAACCGTTAAATATTTGGTGGCAGAGTTTAGACGAGGTCGTACGAGCTGCTAAGATGAACATCCCAGTGTTGAACCAAATAAGTTGTCCACGCCAGAAATGGAGAAGAAAATCCGTAAAATGGTATTTGATGACCGTCAACTGCAAGTGAAAGAGCTAATAGACATGGTAGGCATTTCAACAAGTACTATATATTGCATATTGACTTTGGACATGAGGAAGCTGTGCGCGATATGCGTGGCGCATTACTCACGAATGTTTCAATCGAGTGTTTGGCGAAGTTTGATAGTAATAAAGTAATAAAGTTTTTGAGTTGTTTCATAACCACGGATGGATCCATCACTGCACAGCTGGAACGAATGAGCAGTCAAAACAATGGACTGAAATCGCTTCCAACAAAAGGTGAAAAGGATAGTTCCCTTTGCAGGAGAGGTCATGGGGTTAGATTTGTGAGACGCGCGCGGGATAAGTTTCATTGATTATCTTCAGAAAGCAAAAACAATGAACCCATTCATAATTTCACAAAAATAAAAAGTAACTGAAAAATTCCTCTATTTTCTTTTTTTGTGTTTTCTCCCATCCCTTCCTTCCTTCCTTCCTTCCTTATTTCCTTCCTTCCTTCTTTCTTTCCTTCCTCCCTTAGTGGTTCGAAGTCCTCCATAATAATTGAGAAAAAACGAAAACGAAAGGTTTATTTCAAGAGAATGTACTAATTCACACATCCTGTATCGGGATGGCCGAAATCAAGTTTGAATTGCTTCCTCACGTACCCTATTCGCAATATTAAGCCCCCTCGTATTATTTTCTGTTTCCAAACTTAGAAAAATGGCTCGGTGGCAAAAATTTTTCCAACAATGAAGAGGTGGTGTCTGCGGTTGATGGCTATTGTGAGGAGCTCAACGATTCTCACTATAAACAGGGTATTGGAGGTATTGAACATCGCTGGGAAAAGTGTATCGATCTAACAGGAGACTATGTAGAGAAATAAGGATATGTTTCCCCAAATTTTTTATGTATTATTTGTTAGGTGGGGTACTTCTAGGACTAGACTCGCATTTATTTACAAGCATGTAATACATCAATGCAATTATCAAAAGTGTTGAGGGGTAAAAACATATCCTTGTTCCTATGGACTAAAACAGTGAATGAGGGAGCAGTTGTCCTCCTTAGCCTCCCTGAGTTACATTAGCAGTAACTTGGCGAAACAGATAAAAATTAAATTAAAGCAAGGTTATAATCCAACAAAGAAAAAAAATGTGATAAAAAGAAATTACTCTTCCGCCCTTGATAAAAAATAATTTTAGGCACAATTCAACGATCATACAAAACTATAGAAAAATTTGAAATTCATGTAGTAACAAATCATTTGGGACATTTCCTGTTTACTATGCTTCTAATGCCATTAGTAATTCGAAGTCCTCAAGCAAGAATTGTAAATGTATCATCTTTAGGACATATCAGTAAGTATAGCACTATTACAAAGTCTTACAGATATTAAGCTTATCTTAAAAAATATTCAATGGCAGATTCAACTTTTAAGTTCTGGAGGAATTAACTAATCAATTTATATCGTTGATATAAATTTAAAGGAAAAACATTCAAATTCAGTTAACATGCAAATATTTGTGAATATTACAAAAAATGATTGATATTGTTTTTAGCTATAAACGCTGGATATGTAGATGATCTCTTTCTGGAGAAAAAAACATATACTGCAACTCAAGCATTTTTCATGAGCAAATTGCATAACATACTATTTACTGTGGATTTAGCAAGTCGTCTCGAAGGTATTTAAAATATATTATGATTTAATGTAAAAACACGTGATATGTTGTCCTACATTAAAAAACTGATGGATTAGTTACAGGATTTAGTAGTCGATGCACAGACTTTCGGAAACTAAGGGCCACATAGAGTTTTTGTAAGTTTTGGGCGGGCCGCAACTATTTTACATATTATTTATTTAGTTGTTTAATATGTATTTACAATGTAAAAACAATAAGCAGATAAATTGCTATTTTTTTATTAATTAGGCTTCTGGCGTTGCATTGATTTAACCATTGCTTTAATATTTGGTTTCATCTTTGGGGTAGCTAAGTGTAAAATAGATTCCAAATTTTAAAATAGATTCCAATTTCAATTTTTCAATTTGGCAATGTTTGAAAAAGCTTATTCGCAGACATATGTTGACTCGAAGTGACTTGCTCATTTTAGTACATTATCCAGTAATGCCTTATAACGGTTTTTATCTAAATAATTGTAAAAGTTTAATAAATCTCCCCCATTAAATTTATTTCACATTTCCATATCATTTTGGAGATCAATAAGTTCAAGTTGGACTGTTTCAGGTGCATTTCCAGATGGAATGGCAAGTGTTATTAATTTTTTCCCTACAATCGAGTATTTAACGTGTTTAGATGTTTAGTTATGTCTGTCAAAAAGGCTCAGGTCAAATAACAAATCTTAATTTTTTATTTCTTAATTTTTATCTGTTTATTTATTTTTGTTTTTATCAAACATTTCGATTTTATTAATTAAGTTCAAAAATCTCTCCAGAGTCACTTCAGTGCCCGCGACTAAGCCACCTCACTTTCGTACAAAAAAGTGACGATATTCGCTTTCAATGTCTTCAAGAAAGTTTACATTAACGGTGGCTAAGGCCGCAAGATTTTATAAAATCAGTAGTTAATTTTCATTACATGCTCAAATCCTACGTTCTTAGTGCACAAGTTCTCTTGGAAAATTGAATCAGTTCATGCAGTAGAATTGAATCCAGATCATCGCCCAAATGTTGTTTTAGTAATGTCACAAATACCGAATTAATTTCTATTACCGAAGGAGCTCTATCCGATGCAATTCTTGATCATCCTGTTAAATCCAAATTCATTTTTGTACATTGTGCTAAAGTCACGTTAACATGTCAATGGCTTTCGTTTGACCTGATATAAGGAAAACATTCCAATTAATTCCTGACTATATCTGCAGTCAGTGCAGTAATTCATCTTTTTATAGTTATTCAATTAACTGATATTTTTTCAAAATTTGTGACTAATTTTGAACAAATATTTTCAGCAGCTATACGCAAAAAATCTAACAAAATCACCATCTGTAAATGGTATCCACCTTTTTACAATTAAACGAGATATTTAGGACTTATGGTAATGTATGACTCTTCATCGGATTTGTGAAATATCGCCTGCTGTCCTTCCATTCTCGTTGTAAACATGATAGTTTTTGTTTACATATTTTTTGAGTGTAGTTTTCAATAAATAATTTTTTGTTCACTTTTTGTTCAAAAAATTATTTTGCAAAACTAATTTTTTTTATATTTAAAATTGGTTTAGTAATGAAGAATTATTTTTCGTTGAGAGAATTGTATTAGCACCAACCAGCGTTGCGCTTTTGCGTTGCACACGCAATTGTAGACAAATAGAAATATCGCGTAAATACAGAAGGACATTTAAATCAGAGAGCTAAGTTTTCAGCTAAAGTCAATTGAGTCCTATAGTTGGACTTTTGCTGCTTTTGTTTAAATGCACGCGCCTGTGTCGCCTGTGCACCTAATGAACATAAGCATCTGATTATCTGCTTGCGGGCTGCTAAAAAATCAAGTAAGGGTCACATGTAACCCGCGGGCCGCGGTCTGTGCATCCCTGGATTAGAGGAATACTGGAAACCCAACCCTTATACATATTGCATTCTTGCAACAGCATCTCATTTGGGGTAGACTTCTCCACCCCCAAAATTCTCTTCAAATATCTTACTAGCATCCTTTCTATCTCCTGTCTTCCTCTGACTGCCCAAACTTCTTCTCCGTACAATATTATGCTTTCCACACATACTTCAAGTATTCTTATCCTCATTTTTACTGATTCTCCAAATTTTGTCTTCCATATATTCCCTAACCTCTCTGCCACGATTCCTCTTTTCTTCACTAGCAATTTCACATGTTCCCGCTCGCTCCGAGTCCTACTCAACATATACTCTAAATACTTTAAACTTTTTCACAATCAAGATTTCTTACTTAGATGTTATTCTGGTCGTTTCTTTATTTACCACCCGCTGTTTTAATATTAAGTTACTCCAAGTTAACCAGCATTTAATTTAAATAAATACGGCAAACAAAAATTAAAAACTGCTATCATCGCGCCAACAAGTATAAATAAAAAAGCATTGTTCACTTTCCTTACAAAATTAACCATTTACTTATTTACCAAAACCTACTACCCAATACTTACACCTCTCAACTTATTCAACACAATTTCTCGAGGCGTAGAGTTATCATTTCCAATTATTCCTTTCAAACATCCAGTCTACACCCCCTCTAGCTCTTCTCTCTCCCACACTTCCTGCACATACGTCCTTATATTTCTACATACATTTAGTATGGTTGTCCTCATTTTAGCGGGTTCATCAAACATTCTTTTCCATTCACACCTCATGCTTTCCATAGCTCCTTTCGATTTTTTTCGTAATCAGTTCTACATGTTCTTTACATGACTCATGTTGACTCAGTATGTATCCTAGATATTTATATATTTTTGCCCTTTGCACATCTTGTGCCTCCAGCTCAAAATAGCCTTTTCTGCTATTACTTCTCCCTTTTGATACCATCATTTTTGTTTTCCATAGATTTAATACTACTCTTCTCGTCGTGTCTATTTACTCTCCCTCTATCATTTTCTCGCTCCCGCTTGCCATATACAAAGTCATCCACGTAGTTTAATGGCCACGTCCACGTAATATCTTTTCTTTTTCGAATTTCCCAGGCTTATCTAATTTATCTAATTGCTCTATCTAGTTTGCCAGACTTACCCAAATTGTCCTTTACTTAACACTTCTTCAAAATCAACCAAATATATATTCAATAAACAGGCACTTAAAGAACAATTATCTTGTCTTACGCCTTTGCTTTACTCCTCTCAAACCACTCAGACAGATTCTAATTCTAAAGTAAATTAGAAGACTCTAGATTCAGATTCA
Source organism: Adranes taylori (assembly GCA_009867245.2). Lineage (NCBI taxonomy): Eukaryota > Metazoa > Arthropoda > Insecta > Coleoptera > Staphylinidae > Adranes > Adranes taylori. The sequence goes on from WYDF02303261.1 coordinate 14,167, forward strand.
TTACAATCAAAACAAATTAATTTTTATTTGTAGTTACAAATGGCCATTTACTTATTTAACCATTTTTCTATATTAATTTAAGTATTTTCATTTTACGAATAATTTACTTATCTAGTTAATTTCGTTAACTGATATTTTTCTAAAATTATTAATATATTTATTTCAGAAGCACATATTCGTCATGTAACAGTCTATAGTCTTCATCCCGGCATCATAAACACGGATTTGATTCGCGATTATGATAATATATTCGGTAAAGGAGCAGAATCATTAGCTAGTTGTTGCTTTAGTACATGTTTCTTCAAAAATACAGAACAGGGCGCTCAAACAAATATTCATTGTGCCGTAGACGAAAAGGTAATAAACTATATACTATGAATTATATTATATTTATGTTAATATATATAATAAAATATATTTACATAATCTCTTCTTCTTCTTCTTCTTCTTCTTCTTCTTCTTCTTCTTCTTCTTCTTCTTGTTCTTCTTCGTAATTCGATTTCAAACACTGTGACATCATCAATTGATGTATCTGGTGTTTCTTTAGAAATTGAAAAAGTAAAAGTTGGGACCTTTATCCCAGAGGTTCAACTAAATCGACACTGAACACTAAAAATGTCGTCGACACTTTGGATTAATACTTTTATATTGTAATATCATCTTTGATTATTATCTTTAATGATATCCAACCTGAAGGCTCTAACTTCATCTTGTGGTACCACATAACAATAACTTTCCAAGACTATGCTAATCGAGTTGACTGAATCAATTATTGACCTGATTGAACTACTTATAAGATAAAATGATTAACATTGAATAAATCAACTTTTGCTTTTTGTAGGTTGTAGCACAAATTCTGTCTTTCATTATAAATAAGATGGAGTGGCGTCTACAAATTTTTAGGCACCTGTTTTCTAACTTTTGTGTAAGGAATCAATAACTAACAAAAACGATGCCTTTTTTTGTCGTTTTATTAAATGTCTAAGAAGGCAGCCTAAAGAAACGGGGCCTCACTATTCACCCCCCCCCCCCTCCCCCAAATGCCAATCTTGGATATTACTAAACTATTATTCTAAAACTAATATGTAATACAGTAAGACCCCGCTTAACGCTGTTTCGTTTAGCGCTGTTTCGGTTTAGCAATCTTTTATTTCAACCCGGGGATTCCCCGAAATTGCTCGCAGCACTACGGGGATTCCGCGAAATTGTGCTCAGCGCTAGGTTTCAAAATATGTACATAACATATCCGAAACAGTGTAGTTGTGTTTCTTGTTTGGTGCGGTGCTGTA
>WYDF02303272.1:0-15454 GCA_009867245.2 Adranes taylori
TGAATCCTCAATTGGCTGAGAGCTATAGACCTATTGCTTTACTCTCAACTATTCGAAAGGTTTATGAACCAATTCTACAAACCAGACTCGACTGGTGATTTGAACACCATAATTTACTACCTGACAGGCAATATGGGTTCAAAAAGGAAAAACACCATGGATTTTCTTGCGAATTTGTATTGTGTTGCTAAATCGGCTATAATAAACCAAGGGATGTGTTCTAGTTTATTTGTTGACATTGAGCAGGCGTATGACAATGTAATCCCACGTATCTTGTGTCAAACACTGAGAGGCATAGGTATCCCAGGTCCATTTATATTAAACATTCATAAACTAATTTCAATTAAAGTAATATTCATTAAAGGTTCATATATGTCTCGTGTTTCATGGGTAGGTTTGCCACAAGGATCAGTGCTTTCGCCAATACTGTTTAATATTTGTACTACCAGAATATATAAAAAAAATCCAAACAATATTTTTTCACAGTATGCTGATGATATGACATGATTTCTATGATATGATTTCTTGTATAGCATCCTCCCAAATACAGTACAACAGGACTTACAAGGGTCATTCTCAATTATAGTAGAGGAATTAATTAAGCTTGGTTTCTCATTGCCAATCAAGAAGTGTGCTATACTCATAGTATCAAAGAGAAGAAATAGGCCACAAATTAATATTGTCGATAATAATAATCCTATCCCTCATGTGGATAAATACAAATACTTAGGTAACTGGTTTGACTCAAATTTAAATTTTAAGCCGCATGTTGATTATGTTTGTTCAATTTGTGATAAAAGCATCAACATTATGACGTCACTAATGACGGTATGGTGGCGTGCAGACCCGAAATATTGCTCATCTTATGTAAGCTTTTTTAAGATCAGTTATTAAGTATGGGGCAATGATATATTTCGATTGTCCAGTATCCTCTCTACAAAATATTTTGAGAATACAATACAGGGCGTTACGAATTGCTCTTGGTTACATGAGAACAACTCCTACATTAGCAATGGAAGTTGAAGGGTGTGTTCTCCCTCTTTTGTTAAGGGTTGAGTTTTTAGCGAAGAAATATATTTTAAATTCCTTAATTTCTTTTGGCAATAAAATTGAGAATGTTGTTAAGGAATTACACAGTTCGTTTGTAGGTTCTCCTAAATTTTGTGCAAAACCTCTTCCAATCTTAACTGTGGCATATCTGGAAAGTCTGGAATTTTTTAAATATATTGGCCCGAGCAAAAAGTTACCTTGTTACTATAGGCCTTTTATGCTGTTATTAAAAAAAGTAAATTTTTGGAAATTTGATCCTCCCAGGTCTTTCGGCAGTCCGCAGATCTTTTGTATGTTTCAGGAGATTAAATTCAATAATAGGCTTTTATGAGTTTTACACTGATGGATGAGTTGTCTCAACCCCTTTATCAGTGGCTTTTGGGAATATCCGCCACATAAGAATATTTGTATTAGTGCTCCCTTCCATCTCATGATACGATATTCTATGCTTAGGCTTACACAATCTTAAGAGCAATCAAGTTGATAATTTCGAACGCTACTCAACATGCAGTAAATATAACCTAAATATAGGCTATAGTAGGGTACATACACAAAAATAAAAAATTAAGATAAAAAAATAGAAATAAAATATAAATTAAAAAAATTAAAAATATTAAGGGAAGAAAAAGAAATAAGAGTGATTGGCTGCCAAATCAAACTATTTAAAAACTATTCTAACCAAAATGTCCAGGTCTTTACACTTACAAACAAGTAAGGTCTTATTTCGGAATTGTGTAATGGTTTTGGCGAAGCCCCAGATTAAGATGCCTAACCTGTTTAACATGGGTGAGAACCTAAGTAACCTTTGTTTGATGTGACCTATGTATCCTGCGTTCGCTCTGTGAATTACTATTCGCTCTGTGAAGTTAAAAGTGATGCTTGATTGCACATTGTTCAAGAAATCGGGAAAATGTGTAATACATTATATTTCAGTTCAGAAAGCTTAGGTAAAAATTAGTACAGTGGAAAATCCATAATAAATGCGTCGGTGATAGACCTATGAAGAGAGACCTAACTTGAAAGTAAACCTCAACAGGTATCAGAAGAATAAGAAGAATGTGTAAAATTAAATAGCCAGTATTATGTTAAATGCCGACGGCGGTGCGATGTGGATAAGATGCATGACTTCCACCGCAGAGTGCTGGGTTCGGTCCCCAGCGTAAACAATGGTTTGCGTTGTTAATCGAATCTAGGCAACACACGGAACGAGGTCAGTAATTATAGGAGGAAGGTAACTATAATTTACCATGCACATCTATTGGGGTAGATGTAAAACTACGGTCCAGTATGTGCGGGTTTGCACGCACTATAAAGATGTCTTTACGAATTAATCAATAAAGGTTGGCAAGGACGAAATTATCATACCTATCAGAGGCTCGACGTTAAAACACATTGTCGGTGATAAGCCTGTACGGCAGTAATAGACCGACTATAAATAAGTATATTACAACAATTATGTTAAATATAATAATTGAAATTCTCATATATTGCGTTTAATATCAACAAAAAGCTAAATAAAATAGTATTTCATTAATTTACGGAAGATATGTGGGTAGGACTTGGGCTCTTGGGGTAAGCTGAATAACAAAGATATGTGTATGTGCATAGTGTGTTGCATAACGCATGACACGCACGATCATTGAACTATAGAACTAATAACTTCGATAGAATACTTTATAGATCCAGAACGATACGGAGTTCAAGCCTACGACAATCAAGTTCTCCTGTTCTCAACGTTTCGTCGTAAATTGTTAATGTTACATGGATATGATTATTAAAATATTCGTCAATATGTAAATTATATGTTTCAGCTCCCTACAGAAAACGTAAATATGTAGGAAGATGGATATAAATTGGATAACAGATCCAACAAATATGGAAAATTCGCAAGAACATTCAAACGATGAATCTGAAGTGGATGTTAAAATTGATATTCTACATAATGAACTATTGCCGATTGACCAGCAGGAAATAGAAAATAAAGACGAATTTAAAAACGAGGTAGAAAATCTAAGTCACGAAGAAACTTGTTTCGAGTACGATACTAATTTAATAAATATCAGTACTTCGACAATTAATATGCAAGTTCATAGGAACGAAATACCGTACAATTGTTTAGATAACAAACCTAATTCTCAGGAAGCAGCAGGTTTGATACATCATGAGCGTATTCGAGAAAGTGATAAATCATATAAGTGTTCTAATTCTAATATGAGTTCAAAGAAAAGTATGATGTCGTTTGATGAAGAAACAAATATGGAATTAACAGACAAAATTGCAAACGAAGAATTTAATGTGGACATTAAAATTGACATTATACATAATGAACTATTATTGCCCAATGACAGCGACCAATTAGAAGTTAAACACAAATTAAAAACTGAGCCAGAAAATCTTCAGCAAGAGAAGTGTTCTATATATGATACTAGTTTAGCACTTAACAATACTCCTATAACAAGTTTAGAAATTTTTACTGGCGGAAAACCAGAGACGTGCCTACACTGTGGTTCTTGTAACACAACTAAATATTCTTTAAAGGGACGCAAGTGTATTTGTAATAATGAAAAACTATACAAAGGTGTAAAAGAAAATTCTAGTTTTAGACAGAAAACTCATCTAAACAAACAAAAAAAACCAATTCATACCGGAAAAACACATTACGAGTCTTTAGAATGCGATTCTCGTTTCAGCCTAACTACACACAAGCTTATTCATATTGACAAAAAACCATACAAATGTTTAGAATGCGATTCTAGTTTTACAGAAAAATCGAGTTTAAGGAGCCACAAGCTTATTCATACTGACGAAAAACCATATAAATGTCTAGAATGTGATTCTAGATTTAGACAAAAATCGAGCTTAAATAGACACAGGCTTATTCATAGTGATGAAAAACCATGTATATGTTTAGAATGCGAGGCTGCTTTCAAACATGTACCTAGTTTAAAAAGACACAAGCTTATTCATACTGGCAAAAAACCATACAAATGTTTAGAATGCGATTCTAGTTTTAGACAGAAATCGAGCTTAAATAGACACAGGCTTATTCATACTGATGAAAACCCATACAATTGTTTAGAATGCAATGCTAGTTTTAGACAGAAATCAAATTTAAATAGCCACAAGCTTATTCATACTGACGAAAAGCCATACAAATGTCTAGAATGTGATTCTAGTTTTAAACGAAAATCGGATTTAAATAACCACAAGCTTATTCATACTGCCAAAAAACGATACAAATGTTTAGAATGCAATTCTAGTTTTAGACAGAAATCGAGCTTCAATAGACACAAGCTTATTCACACTGATGAAAAACCATACATATGTTTAGAATGCGGGGCTGCTTTCAAACATGTACGTATTTTAAAAAGACACAAGCTTATTCATGCTGGCAAAAAACCATACCAATGTTTAGAGTGTGATTCTAGTTTTGGACAGAAATCGAGCTTAAATAGACACAGGCTCATTCATACTGATGAAAACCCATACAAATGTTTAGAATGCAATTCTAGTTTTAGACAGAAATCGAATTTAAATAGCCACAAGCTTATTCATACTAAAGAAAAACCATACAAATGTCTAGAATGCGATTCTAGTTTTAAACGGAAATCGCATTTAAATCGCCACAAGCGTATTCATACTGGCAAAAAAGTATACAAATGTTTAGAATGCAATTCTAGTTTTAGACAAAAGTCTTATTTAAATAGCCACAAGCTTATTCATACTAACGAAAAACCATACAAATGTTTAAAATGTGACTCTAGTTTTAGACTTAAACAATCTTTTACAAAACATATGTATATTCATACTAATGAAATTCGATATGCTTGTTTTGAATGTGGAGCTGAATTTAACCGAAAGAGTTATATCAAAAAACATATCTTTACTCACATGGAAGCTTAACAATATTGTTACTCATAATGTACCATTTCATTGAAGATATGGAGATCACCGTTGGTACGTTTGGAGAAAATTCAAATGCACAGCCTGATTCATCATTTTTCGAAATTTGCTATTATTTCAATATCAGTGAAGAGGTCATAAAAGAAAGTGCTGCCTTCTGCTTACTGTCGAAAGTTTAAATACTGTACATAAGAATGTCATTTCTGGCTTCATCACTATGACACCTACATCATAGTGATAGGACAGTTATTGCAGTCCATTTATTACGAACTAAAATTTTATAGTTAATTTTTTGTAAATCATATTTAAAGTAATTAAAAAGCGAAGTTATTCTGATATATATAAAGAAAACTATATTGAGTATTCAACAAATAAAAACACGACAAAAATAATAAAGGTGATAAACTAAAATAAAGTTTCTGTCCATAGTGGAGAAGTATTTGCTATTCGAATGTTCTTCATTGTGTTGGGATCACTGTGCGTCGGCAGTAAGATTGTTTAGATTACAATGACGGACCGTAAGAATATTGGCTAATCTCTCCTTCGTAGTGATTGTAGAAACCCTTTTGTTGAACTTAAAGTTTTTACTATGCACTGTAAAAATGAGGCACTCGAATGATATAAAAATTGATTTTCTTAGATTAGGAAAAAGCAATATTGGAATTAATTACTATACATCCAAGCTAGTTTAATAATTTGCCCGATGAAATTAAATTCCTACCTTTACCTCATTTTAAAGCTAGGATGAGTAGAACGTTCTCCTCAGAACGTTCTACTCAATTGACAAGTATGTAATTGATAAATTCAAAGTCAAAACATAGTTCAACTAGATATATTTTAAGTGTAACATTAACGTCTAGACCTGTGTATGTGTATATTCACATGTATGTGTATATACATAATATATATATATTGAAATTTGAGGTTTCCGCGAGTGTAATCTGATGAGTAGTTGTTTATCATCAGGATTATATCTCGCGTGGTAGGCATTTCAGTGTGCCAACGTTTCTCCAAAGTCACATCTGGCATTGTCGAGGCTTAGTGAAAATTTGAAAACTTATTGTGTAATACGTTTCGCATACGACCTTGTTATTCTCCTCTTCGTCAGCGCTTGTCGCACCTGATACGGTAACACATGTTGTTGTGTCTACACATGTTGGATAATATGCTGCTGATTTTCCTAAAGAAAACCGGCATCAAAACAGTATTTCACACACATCAAAAAATCAGCAGCATATTATCCAAACCAAATGACGAAATACCACTACAAAACCAAGGAGTGTACGAAGTACCCTGAAATGAATGCGATTTGGTCTATGTCGGTCAAACAAACAGAAAATATCAGCCAGAATAGCTGAGCATACAAACAACGTCAATAAGAACCTGAGCACGTCCGCTCTTGCCCAACATAACTCTACAACCGGTCATAAAATAGCTTTTGAAAACTCTAGAACCATAACCACTGAAACTCTCTTCAGCAAAAGAATTACTAAAGAAGCCTTAGAAATCGAAAACCGACTGAATACGAGAATAAAAGAAACGACAAGGAAAACATTTCTAGCACTTGGAAACTTGTATTACATCCATACCATGAAAATAAACAACAAATAATTCACATCAATCACAAACCAGACAAAATGCATCTACGATACGATCACCATCAGCATCCACTCAACCACCCAGTGTACGACCACCATCAACAACATATGTAGACATAATAACATGCGTCACCGTACCAGGTGCGGCACAAGCGCTGACGTAGAAAGGAGAACAACAAAGCCGGTTGCGAAACGCATTACACAATAAGTTTTCAGACTTTCTCTAAGCCTCGACAATGGCGAAACGTTGGCACACTGAAATTCGTACCACGCGAGATATAACCCTGAAGACAAACAACTACTCATATATATATATATATATATATATATATATATTCTCTCAGCTTATAAAATGAGCCATGCTGTATGTAAAATCAGCTATTAAAGTGAGAACCAGGCCAAAGTGAGCACCATATATGAACCTCACTTTGAATTTTCATTGAAATCGCATCTATACAATGTACCAATGCTGTAGATTGATTTTCAGGCGGGGCTCAATTTATTGGCTAAACGTCTGAAATTGTATCTTTTAGTTCCATGTTTTCGTACTAGGATCACCCTCACGCGTGTATACTATTAGCTGTATGTTGTCGATTTGGTTTGAACTTTATACAAAACAGTGAGTGAGGTCTGTTAAATTGGCAACGTGAGCGCGATATACCTTCGACACAAACAGACACATATGCTTTCATTTACACATGTTCATAGTATTTTTTATTTCTCTTTAAATGCCAGCTTAGTTTTGTGAATATATCCGTTACCATGCGTGTTTCTGAAGGTCATTTCCAATGGCGGCTCGTGAAAATTTTGAGCATGTGTTCACTGTACTACAACTGTTTAAAAAATTAAAAAGTAGTGTGTATTAGACGTTTATCTAATATTGGGCTACAACTATTGTTCCCTTACGCGATAGACGAATTTGTGTTTTGTAAATAAATGCGCTTTTCAGATTCTGTTTGACGTTGTATTTTCAAATCTGGCTGATGTAGTCCAAGTTTTTTATTTCCAGTTTCACTTCATAAGATAAATTTTTATTCACAATATTTTGAACTGAATTCATTATAATTTAATTAAAAAATACTTTAATTAATAATATTCAAAATAGTAATTAAAAAAATAGTTCGGTACTCCGATTTATTATTTTTTATTATATATTTTTTATTATGAGCATATTAATTGCGTATATAAAAGAATACCTATTAAAACGAAATTCTATGCGCATAACAGCGCGCTCACAAATAAATTGTGCACTTTCTTCATATAAAATTGCATGTTATTTAAGAACAATCAGGCGAACCCTTTGCAAAACTTCGGATTTTACATGAAAACAGATGTTCACAGATTTTTTGTGCGTTATACATATATTAATTACATCTAGCGTTTCATTATTCTCGCGGCAGAATGTTACGTAGCTGTAGTTTTAATAGTAAAAGACAATATGAAATTTAAAACATTTTAAATTAATAATTATTTTGTTTATTTGTTTTTTATTTTATATGGGTGTTCACGTGCAACAGTGCACTTATGGACCAGCCACCACTGGTCATTTCTTTGTTAAATATTATAGGTCTCAAAAGAACGTTTTGAAATAAATTACATCTAGGAAAAGCACATATATCCTTCGTTTATAAAACATGTTCTTCATTTACAAGATTTTTACTGTTTTTAGGTAAATTATAAAAAAATTTCGACTGTGAACAAGTACATTTTGATTTTTTTTAAATGTTATGATTTTATTTATTATAATCTTGTATTTGGAATCACTTTAATAATTAATTTAATTTGATCTTATTTAAAAAAAATAAATTTGATAATTATTTGAATGATTATTATCAAAATTATCAATTAAAATAGTTTCAAATAAAAACAATTATTAAAATGATTCCAAATACACGATTAGCATAAATAATAATGATGACGAGTGAAAGTAGATCACTTTCCGATTTGGACTGAATGTATGTTGAAATGGGACCTGATAAAGGAAAAGAGGCAGGGGAAGGATATGGCTAAAATGAAAGCAGATTAAGAATAGAGAATAAAGAAAATAAATAAGAAGAGGCCAAAAAATGAAAAACGGGATGATATAAATGATGGAAAGAGAAAAAGGAAGGACTGGAATGATTTTGTTGAAGAAAAAGAGCAAAAAAAGGTAAGTGAGGTGGAGAGGAAATAAAGAATGGAAGGAGTCAAGTCAAGAATGGAGTCAAGAATGGATGAAGAATGGAACAATCAAGCAAAAAGTAAACTAACAGAAGTAAAGAGGAGATGTAGCGAACAGAGGGAAGCTGAAGAAAAAGATTGGATTAAGGTTGTATAGAAGTATCTGAGGATGAATGGGGCAATAGGTAATCTTAGAGAAAAATGTATGGTAAGTATAAAAAAGTAGGAGAAAACATAGAGAGCGGATATGTACAAGGAGAACGTGGATAGAAAGGAGTGGTGTAGAATGAGTGTAAATGGTACGGATGATAATGAGAAAGACCTAAAGGAAGATAAAGTGTTATGAAAAATGAGAATGGACAAAGGAAGTGCAACAAGACCTAATGAAATTCGCTGTGAAGTTTGGGGATGTCTGAATAAGAAAGGAATTGAAGCATCAGTAAGAGAATTTAATGAGATTTAGAATGGAATGAAGAGTATTCCGAAATTTAGTATAATGTATAATAAGGGAATGACAGAGTATACGTCATCAGATTCGAGTGAAAAATTAAAGAATCATTGTGCGATTTAGATGTGATCTTGCATTAGAGCTACTGTTACAGATTTTATAGATCTGCTAACAGCAGGTTGACTCATACGTGTTAAAAACTGTTTCCTACTGCTCGTTGGTAACACCCGGAAGCAAAAAAACTCAACATGCATAACACCTAATATTGTCAAAAATAATTTTCTACACCCACGTATAAGAATATATATTACCATTAAATAATGGGATATATTGTGCTCCAATAAAAGTGGTTAAACAAATTCAGTAATAGCGTGAGCCTCTACTTTATTAAAACGAAAATTCCTCATAAATTCACGCTCGGAATTTCGAAAGGATTATTCCTATCTCTTATTTTTCTTCTTAATAATGTAATTTGCCTCTCTTCCCTTCTTTCATTTTCTAATTTAACTGCCAAATATCGTCCAAATAATAAAGCCATGACAAAAGTACACTGTATAAAGGAATTCATTGAGGTACACAAAGCATAATTATTTTCAATTAACTTGTATGTGTCGTAGCAGTTTACGGAAGGAAGTGGTCTACCGCGTTCCGAACGTGGAATCAGAATTCCCATCATTATTTATAGACGGGGAAAACACAAACAAAATGTAAGTGAATTCATCGATCTTTAAAGGACATGTAACCGACCGATTTGGAATACTCAATTTCGAACAAAGTTTGTCAGAGCTGTGCGTATAACACTACAAAGTGTTTAGAATAGAATTTTTTAAATCTGCCCTCACCTGCAACATTTAGTTTGGGATTTAATATTTATAAAGTTTGAGCTGTGGCAAAAATTATCTGATCTACTACCAGATGGCCGTGTTATACTCTTGTTGTATGCAATAATACCACGTAAAATCACCATACGAATCAAACATCTTCAAATCAGCAAAATTAATAATTTCAAGATGTTACCAATTAATACAAAAGCATTAATAATTATAGGTATTTTAAAGAACAATCAGGCATATCATACTGTGAGTTGCCACAGTTTCCAAAATGTATACGATTTAAGTACTTAATCGTACACAAAGCTAAAAAACATGACGCATGAAATAGACTCACGGCAAATCAAAAACTTATCACATACTGAAATTAAAACAGAAATAACCGATACAGATATATTAGGTATAGATTACTTAAATGACAATTGGAAAAATACAGGAGACTCCTCGATGCACGTCAAAGATGTAAAAAGTGATCAATGTGAATATTTACATCATGATGAACTAAACTCAGAAGAATGTAATTATTCAAACCTACATAGTGACTATACCACGATGAATAAGAATCTTTATTATTCTGTGAAATGTAATTATCAAACAGCTAATGTAACTAATATAAAAGACTCTACAAGCATTCAGTGCGGAGAAAAACTTTCCACACCAGACTTTAATTTCGAAATTGCAAGATATTCAAATTTATTACTAGATGAGCAAATTGAAGCAGAAGCTAAGAATTTTCAGTACACGGATGTTGATTTCAAAAGAATACTTAATCCAGCGTCCAAAGGAGTTTGCACTGAAGAGAATTCTCCAGAATTTACGGAATATGATTTCAAAACTGCACATAAAGCAAACCTTTTAAGCGACAAAGTAACTCATAGTACAGAGAAACCTTTCGAGTGTACGGAATGTGGTTTCAAAACTGCATATAAGGGGTATCTTTTAAAACACAAACGAAATCATACAGAACAAAAACCTTTCGAGTGTATGGAATGCGATTTTAAAACTGCAGAAAAAGAAAGACTTTTAAGACACAATCGAATTCATAGCGGAGTGAAGCCTTTTGAATGTACAGAATGTTGTTTCAAAACTGCATATAGACAAAATCTTCTAAAGCACAAACAAATTCATTCAGAAGAGAAGCCTTTTAAGTGTACGGAATGTGATTTTAAAACTGTACACAAAGCAAATCTTTTATGTCACAAACGAACTCATAGCGGAGTGAAGCCTTTTGGGTGTACAGAATGTGGTTTCAAAACTGCACATAAACAAAATCTTCTAGAACACAAACAAACTCATTTAGAGGAGAAGCCTCTCAAATGTACGGAATGCTGTTTCAAAACTGCAGTAAAGAGGAATTTTTTAAAACATAAACGAACTCATACCGAGAAGAAACCTTTCGAGTGTACGGAATGTGGTTTCAAGACAGTATTAAAAGGAAGTCTTGTAAGTCATAAACGAACTCATAGCGGAGAGAAGCCTTTCGAGTGTACAGAATGTGGTTTCAAAACTGCACGCAAAGCTAATCTTTTAAGCCACAAACGAACTCATAGCGGAGAAAAGCCTTTTGAGTGTACAGAATGTAGTTTCAAAACTGCAGACAAGAGTAATCTTTTAAAACACAAACGAACTCATACAGAAGAGAAACCTTTCGAGTGTACGGAATGTGGTTTTAAAACTGCAGAAAAAGCAAGACTTGTAAGACACAAACGAACGCATAGCGGAGAGAAGCTTTTTGAGTGTGGGGAATGTGGTTTCAAGACTGGACAAAGAGCTAATTGGTTGATTCACAAACTAACTCATACTAAAGAAAACCCTGGCGTTTTTACAGATTACAGTATCGTAGAAATCCCAAGGCAAAACGATGTAGTTTTACAAAAGCCGATAGAAGATATAGATGGTTCACGTAATATAGTAAAAGTTGAAAACTACACCGAAGAGGTTAAGCTGGAAGTATCCGAAAGTCAATTGTTAGTTGACAAACAAATGGTGTATATACTTGATATAAAGACAGAACCTATGTAGATATACTTATGTATTAAAATTTCTTTATTCATAGTAAGATTTTGTTATATTTGTACATAGAACTGTCTGTTAAAGAGTTTTTGTTTCACCTCATAAGCCTTAAGAAAATCCCTGTAAAGCTCAGCGACAGGTTTGTTGATATCAATAAACTCTCAGATAGAATCCTATTTTAGGGTAGTTCTGGCTTTCCACTTTCCGAATCGATTGTATACGACAACAAATGTCTTCTTTAGTATTAGCACCAACATGATCATGAGGCCTATCTTTACCTCTAGTATATGACTTTATAATTCCACCAGTTCAACTTTGTGGATGGGACCACCATGTTATTATTAACGTCCGGTAGTTATGTCTAAATGGTACACGTTTTAATTTAAAAATAATTTAGCAGTATTGTCGTAAGTCAAAATAGGCTAGATTTTCCTTTTCTTGTTAACGGATAATCATGTAATGTCTTATCAAAATTCATAGATGGATAGGTAACAACCTTTATTGGCATCTTACACATAACAAACGATATAACACATAAAACAGAAAAATTAAAATACAACAACAGGTATTCCTCTACTTCTTCCTATTTCCCTCATTATCCATTTCATTACTTCTATCCCTCTTCTTTCTTCCTCCAAACATGCTCTCCAATTTCTCGTTCTCTCATTCTGCATCCAACTCAAACTTATTTCACGGCATTCATTCATCCAATGTTCCCATGATTCTTTCCCTATGCCTACAACTCTTATCATATTGCCACAGCCAATATTTATTGCCCATTTCCACATTTAAACCTTGCAATCATTCTTTTTTCAATCATACGTAATGCCGATTTTAAATACCCTGGCATATCACCTACAACCATGACTTCGTGTTATCTCTTATTATATATTCCATATTATCACATATTATATCTATATTCTGTCTAATTTTCTCATTCCATCTCACCTTTTTTGCTTCTTCTCCTTGTCTTACTTTTGCCATATATTCCACTCAAATATTACCTTATTTTCCATTTTTTATCCTTCTTCCACACATACACTTCTTCCTCTCGCGATAGTTCATTCCTTTCTTGTGTTACATCAATTCCACATTTCCAACTTGGTTCCAATGGCAATGATCAGATATCATTTCGTTCACTTTAATATTCTCTACCTTATCTCTCCCATCTCTCATTCATTACAATATAATCAATCACAGATCCCGCACCATGCCTTTTAAATATTATCTCCCCCTCCTTTTCGCCTTCTACACTACAATTTGCCAGTTCCTTACTATATATTCTCCTTCCATCCCTATATTCATACCACCTTCCTTTCCTACCCTCACGTTCCAACCTCCCATTAATACTACACATTTATTCTCCATTTCCCTCCTTCAATTTTCCCTCGTGTCTTTTTCATCTATTACTCACATATACCGCCACAAATATTCATCTACTCCTTCTAATTTTTATCCTTCTTTCCACAATTCCTTGCATCCCCATCTCTTCCTTGTAACTTGTCATGGTGCTTTCCTTTACCCCATTGTTCTCCCCGCTACCTCAACTCTTTCAAACCTTCTCTCTGCTGCCTGTAAACTCCAACTTTACTGTGACGGCAATAATTTCCTTAATTCCTCCCATTCTCCTTCTTCCACCTCGTCGATCCACTATGTCGAATCCCTTCAAATATTGTGCAAAGCCTTTATCTAAAAGTTTTACTTTCAAGCCTGCGACGTTCCAACACACATTCATGAACCTCCCACTTATTTTCCTTCTAACATTCTGTTCCAAACCCTCTTCAATAAATCCCTTGCTGCACACTGTTCATTCCTCATTGTCCGCTTCTTTCCATCCTTCGGCAATGCAACCACAATCTACATACCACATAACGTGTGTAAGGTTATACTTTACGAAATCTGCTACAAAAAAATATAAAAATCAGTTAATTGTGTTTAACAATACCCCATCGTTGTAAAGAATTATTCAAAACTATTTTCTTCTAAAGGAATATACAAACTTTCTATAAAGTTCTGTCCACGGGATGGGTTGGCTCGCGACTACCATAAAAAAGGGACTTTGCGATAATTAGATACCAGAATGACAATCAGACGCCGCATATGTTTTGACATTAGAGCAATATACGAGGCATAACAAAACTTTTTCATTCATTCCATAAACGAAGTGTGAATATGAAAATTCAGGAATCATTAGCTTAGCAGTAGCCCGAAGAAACAGTTCTTTTTATTAGTTCGTAGCAGTTTAACTCAAATATTGCAAAGTAGAACAAATGTCACTTCAGGTTTCAGGCTAAATGTCACAAGTTTATGCGGACTAAATTTGGGAGACTCTCTAAGGAATAACGTAGTCTAACTAAGGAAAAATGACGTATTCATTCGATTTTGTGCGCTTTTGTCTGGAACCGTTATTTTAAACCATATATATTTTTAAGAATACTTATGCTATTCTAAAAAAGTTGATACCATTACAATAATCATTATATTTTATACTTTAAAACTGAATCTTTTAAGCGATACAATACCCTTTTAATTTATAATCAACATTATTGCTAATTTTGCATTAGGTACAGAAATCTAAAGTTTTGAATGCTTTTTGCATCCTTTAAAAATGGCTTTTTGCTCTGAGTTTTATGTCACCGTTATCTTGTTCTGGTGTATAGAGTAATACGAATGTTAAAATATCATTATTGTTAAGTAGCCACACAAAGTACATAAAATTTTCATTGAAAATAAGGTGAAATAAATATTTCATATCCGGAAATGTAAATCCTTTTTGTTACATTTCAAAGTTCTTATCCGCGACATCATTGTATCGTACCATCAATTGTATCGTATCACCAATTACGATATCAAAAATCATTTGTATGCAACACCACTATACCTTACCTTTTGATTTTATCTTGGAACCTATCTGTAATATGTAACTCCAAGAAGTTATTATAGGATTCATTAAAAATTCTTATATCTGTTTAATTACTAAGATTCTAATGTAGAGTCCAACAATATAAAATTATCAAAGGGATCATTTCTAATTGATAGAAAACCTGGTTAAAATCAATATGTGTCATAGGAAATTAATTATAAGAGTTTAATTATAAGACTTAAATAAATCATATGTTTGAATAAAAATCAAGTTAAAAATAAACGAGCGATGATCATTCACACGCCGGTGACCTGTTGCTCATATTGAAGGCTAAGGTGAGAAGGTTTGCTAAGTCGTGCGGTACTAGAGGACAAGAGTGAGAGACAGTTGCTAGCAGCTATTGTGATTTTTCATAAGTGAATTTCGTTACTGTGATTATAACTTAGAAATGTCAACGACATATTATATACTGTCGGGAAATATTTTGAAAATAAATTGCGATGTCATGATCACCGTTGGCTACATTTTCATATACAATATGTTTTAATATGTCTGAGTATATGTTTTAATTAACAATTTGATAAAAAGT
>WYDF02303294.1:0-10810 GCA_009867245.2 Adranes taylori
ATTGAAGTTGCCTGTAATTATAATCTTTTTTGTATCCAGTTCTAAAATTTCCTCGAAAATATTACAAAATTCTGCTAGACTTGTAGCAGGGGAAGGATAAATGTTTAGTATCTTATAACAATTATTTTTAATTTTTACGTTGATTTCCATATACCGCCGCATCATATTACAAGTTGTTTCTTTGCATACTGCGTAATTTTAGGTACACTACGTTCTTTAGTTTCTATTCTACGCTTAATTTCAGTCGTTCTAACACTCCTATGTCCTTTGTGCAGCTTACATTGCAAGCTTCATGATTTATCTGCTAGTTTTTACCATATCTACTGTTTTTTTAGATACAATTTATGTATGCCAAATTATTATTTATATTGCAGTTAGCTGTTATGTTCTTCTGCACAGTATGGACAAATTGTTCTACTTTTGCAAATATTAGCTTTATATCCATGACGGTTACAATTATAGCAACATAATATGAATATGTATTTGATGTTGAATGATCTCCCATTAATAATTCAATCAAAAGTTAAAAAAAAACAATTATAATTTCAAAGATGTTTCAGCGATTACAATCAGATCACATAAAACTAGAAACATCATGCTATACGAATACGACAGACTCTTGAAAGATTCATGTAATTTTATTTTAATCATTTAGGCAATTTGTGTAATTTAATTACAGAAACCAAAGTCTGTACAGTTGTACAATCAAATCGGCAATTTCTGGCGGATTAAAGGCGATGCTCAGAAAGCGATAGAATGTTTCCGTCGTGCGCTAGCTGTTTCACCGCATAACTCTGAAGTTCTGTTGAATTTAGCGCGAGTCCTCTTTAATTTGCAATACTTCGACGACGCAATTTATTTGACGCGACGATCACTCGAAGTGCAATCGCCGGATAAAGGCGCCTGGCAACAGTACTTCACATTAGGTGAGTTTTTCATAATTCAAAACTAGATAAGACCTTTAGACAATTTCTAATGAAAACATTTTAAAACGGTATAACAATAATGATATTATAATTAGTTGTAATTCAATTTCAACTCAATTCCAGTACAAATATGTGATATCTTATAAGTAGAGCCATAATACAATCTTAATTAATCTTATTCAAAATTATAATTATTAACTTTTATGGAATAGATAATATTTAATTGATGTCTTCTGGTTGATATCTCTCTGCTTATGTAGATTCAAATTTTTGCTTTGCTCTTGATATCTCATGGTTGAGCTTCTAGCTTTATTGTGCTTTATTGTGATACATATGTGATGATCCATGTTTGTTTTGTTAGCGGTGTAGTTGTATTTCATATACATAGTTTTGTTATTCATTATTCTGAGATTCTTAATATCTATATATGTGTGTAGTAGTCGTTGAGAGCTTTTTATCCATCTTTTAATTCTGAATAAAAACATTTCATAATTCATTTGTTTATATTGTAATGGAAGTAGTGTGTTTATTCTTTCTAAGTAGTACATAGAGTTTTTTTGTCCAACAGTTTTATTTTTCCGTGTTATTTGTACGTTACGATTGTTTTGCGCCCTTGTGTTTCAGGAGTTATTTGTTATGGTTAATACTGATTTATTTTTGTAATAATATTTTGTCATAATTTTCAAAAATTAGTTGAGTTGAGTATCTTCTAGGTTTCTTTCTTATTTTTTTAATTGGGTATTTTGGAATATGTAGATCTTTTATTACTAATGTTTTTTGGTCTCTACTTGCGTGTCATAAATCTGGTTTTCTTGACGTTCATTTTGAAACAACTATGATTAAACCAGTGATACGCCGCTGTCATAGCTTCCTGTGCTTTGTCTTTGTTTATTGCTTCCTTCAAGTTGTCGTTTTTTACTTACTTCTAATCTATTGAAAAAAGAAATTGAATACATATTTGATTAAAATTGAAAATTAATTATTGATTTAAATTGAAAATGAAATAATATTTATAT
Source organism: Adranes taylori (assembly GCA_009867245.2). Classification (NCBI taxonomy): domain Eukaryota; kingdom Metazoa; phylum Arthropoda; class Insecta; order Coleoptera; family Staphylinidae; genus Adranes; species Adranes taylori. The sequence goes on from WYDF02303294.1 coordinate 1,943, forward strand.
AAATTCTGATTTGAATTCCGATTATTCTTTCGAAAAATAGTCTGTAAAGTTTGTCTGTTTAACTGGCTTTTCTGATATTGAGGCTGCCATTGCTTTGAAATGTCGTAGGAACATTGTATCTGTGCAGTCAGCATCTGGCTGTTTTTCATACCAAGTGATGAATTGTGATAGATGGTATCTAGCCATTGTAGCTTCTTCATATTGAACTGTGTTCGAAGACCGATTGTCACCTTCTGAACCATCGAAATCATTTCCTTCTTCTTCAGGTGCAATAACATAATCCACAATTTCTCAATCTGAAAGGATCTGGTAACCCACGTCGGCTCTGTCTGATTCGAGCCATTGGTGCACTTCTTCTCGGGGTAAATCCCAAGATGTCAAATTCAATATATTTCTTCCTCTATCGCAGTACTATTTTCAATAATAGCTGGACCTAGAACCGGTTGTACGGATGTTTCAGCTGCTGAATTTGAAGGTTGAGATGAGCCGGAAGGATTAATAACAGTTGGCCACAATTTGTTAGAGCACTTCTTGAGTGAATTCTCCCGGATTTCAGACCAGGTATCGGCTGCGTTTTTGCTGAGCTTTTCATATCGTAAGTTTTCCAATAATCAGTGATTGACAATTTTCCGCCTTGTTCTTTAAGAAGATTTGAAATGAACTTCTTTTTATACCGACATTTTAAATTCTGAATTACGGATTGGTCCATTGGTTGGAGAAGCGGAGTGATGTTCGGAGACAAAAAGAAAACGCTTATGTTTCCGTCTTTGCTTTTCAATAATTCGATATATTCATCGTCCGAACTCTGTTGTTCTTCTTGTCCTTTTTTTCCTTCTCATTCTTCTTCTTCTTCTTCTGTTGCTGCTTTTTCTTCTCATAGTTAGGATGACTAGAGGCATTATCAATCACTAGAACCGCTTTTGGTGGTAAATGTTTAGCAATCAAGACTTTTCTAACGAAAGGTACAAAGCAGTCATGAAACCAGGCTAAAAAAAATTCTTCGGACATCCACACGTTTTTTTTTTTGACTGCAATGTTTATAGGACAAAGCTACTTATCCATTTGAAACAATGCGGATTACGGGTCTTACCGATATTTTTGCATATTGAAAGTAGGTGCGTATTTTTCACATTGTGAAGCTAATGTCCGTTCTGGTAAAGCTTTATAATTCAGGCTTGTTTCATCTGCATTATGCATTTGGTCTCTTGTAAGGTTACTTTCTTCGGCCATTTTCAAGAAGTTTTCTTTAAAATTTTCAATCACTTCTGCTGTAGCAACGCTTAATTTCTCTCCTTCTATGCCTAACTATCTGATTCCATGGTGGTCTTTGAAATTTGTGAGCCAGCCTGAGCTCGCCTTGAAACCTGCTTCTGGATGAGCCATAGATAAGAGCATTTTATCTAGCTTCTCGTTTTCCGCCTTCATTAACTGCAGTCCGCGGGACATTGAATCTCTTACTTATCACAGTCGCACTCACACCTTTTTTAAGTTCACTGATAATTTCTAATTTGGTTTCGATTTTTAAAACGTTTCAATGACTTTTGTTCCAAAAAAAAATGCCAAAAAATTTTATATTCAACTTTCGATTTTGAATAACACAGACTGAAATGAAATGACTGGAGTTAGTCGAGATAAATTCCAGAAAACAATTCTTACGATAAACAAAATTAAATTATGATTTGTTTATATGAAAATCTTGAATGTGTTTATATAACAGCACATATATAAGCTGAAAAATGTTTATATAAGAGCTCTGATTGTTTTCGTTTCATTTTTATTAACTAACTCCAGTTATTTAATGAACATCTTTGCTCATTCATCAATAATTTTTTTTTTCAAATGCTCTAATGTAAATAAACATTCGCATAAAGAATTCTTATTTATTGAAACAATAAGCAAAAAAGAGATTCCAATAAACATAATCAAAAGATGCTGAATAAACAAAGGATGTATGTATATATGTATGTAGAAACGAACGACAGAAAAAAATTAGATCATAATATGTGAGTGACGGTTAATTGAGGTGACAAAAAATCGAGAGACGGATAAGAGTTTCTATTGTATTAATAAAAGGTCCCAATACCGTTACTTGTGGTATTCCTGCTTTAAGCTTGGTGTAATCGTTTAATGTGCCATGAATGCTCTCCGCAGGAGTTGTTGGTGTGATACATTATCAAATGCTTTTGATATGTCAAGGAATATACCTATACTAGGTTTCCCGTTGCCTATGGATATACTTAGTTGGTAAATTTGATTATTGTATCTTGTGTGCTGGTCTTATTACGAAATCCATAGTTTTCAGTTCTTAGTATTGTGTAGTTTTCAAGAAACTGATGATTTTATTTTTAATGCATTTTTCAGGTAATATGTAAGTTTGATATCAGTGATATAGGTCGGTAATCCTCAATTTTTTCTAAATGCTCTTCTTTATGAATAGGTTTTATAATTGAAGTTTTAATGATGTTGTCTGGGAATATACCATTTGTTATACATTTAATAAATATTATGGTCATGGGAGGATTATATTTTCTTTCATAGTTTTTATGATTTTCGGTAATTAACTTTGTATTGACATTATAGTTATCATTGTAATGGAATGCGAAAAAATGGTATTGTAATTAAACACCTCATGTGGGCTTTTCTTATTGTCAGCGTAAGATATGTTTGCTTTTCATTGAAGAAGCTTTAGACCATTTGGTCTATTGTGTCCATCCAATGGAGTTTTACAATGCTCTTGGGATCAGGAGAGTTTGTATACAGGAGCGTTTGTAAGTTTTCTCTGTATCTACACGTATACTAGATGGATCCAGATGGCCATTATTGTCCAGATAATTTCGCTTTTATGAAACCCGTTATACATGACACATGGAATATATTCGACATTGTTTTATATATTTAAGGACTTCGCATAATTTTCGGCATAATTGTCAGGATGAAATTAATTTAAATTTAACTGTATCAGATATTTTAATTTTGGATCTGTTATGTCTTTATATTTAATTGCTTTTTATTTTTAACAGGGGAAATATTTAAAGCATATGGCCATTACCAAGAAGCGTCCGTACATCTCAGACACACGTTGGAACTGAAACCCGATTTCGAACCAGCTCATATCGCTCTCAAAGAAATCGAATATGTGCCGACCACTTCTATACATATTTATACTCTCGTCATTATAATATGTTTGGTAAGAATGCTTCTAAGATATAATAATCTGTTCAAGAATGACAGAGGCCTGTTATTTTTCCAAAAGTTTTGATAGATTAAACTTACTTATAAATTTTATATGCAGGCAAAATACTAAGTTGTCGAAAGGGAGGTGTGGACTTATTTGAGAAGAAGAGGGATATAGGAAGAAAAGGAGAACGATGTACGATTAACTTAAGTGAATGGGAAGAGAAATGTAGGAAAGACGGGTTCGTAGAGGATATTGTGGGAATTGGTGATAGGGAGGAAGAAAGGGGAATGTAGAGGTAGGAAGGGACTGATATGTGAGGGATGTAAGTGATGAAGAGGTAAAGACAGAGATAAATAGATTAAAAAAGGATGGGGCTGCTGGGTCAAATAAAATACCAGTAGATGTATGAGAATGGAATGGATGCGTTAGTTAGGGGAATGAATAAGATATGGATGGATGAAGAAAAGGTACCGCATGAATGGCAAAAAAGGTGAAATTGTACCAGTGTATAAGACAAGAAACAGAAAGGATGTCAATAGTTATAGGGGAGTGACTGTAATGGATGGATTATGTAGCTTGTATGCGAGGGTCATAATTAGAAGGTGGGAATAGGAAATTAGAGAGAAGGGAATATTGTCTCACACGCAGAATGAGTTTATTAGAGGTAGGGAGACTGCGGACAATCTAGTCAGTATAAATTACATAATGGATAGAGATTGGGAAAAAAAGGTTATACCTTCTATTTGTTGACCTGAAAACCGCGTTCGATAGGATTGTAATGGAAAGACTGTGTGAGAGACTGGAGGAGGTAGGGGTATCGAGAGGAATTGTAAGAATGATAAAAGGATTGTATGAGGACATGTAAGTAAGAGCAAGAGTAAATGGGTGCGTGTATGCATGGTTTGAGACCAAAAGGGGAGTACGACAGGGTTGTCCACTAAGCTCTTGTCTGTTCAACATATACTTGTCAGATTTAGAAGAGGTTTTAGAGAATGGACAAGCATTGGGCTGAAAATTGGAAGAGTAAAGATATGGTCTCTTAAATATGCGGATGACATCGTATGTATGGCGAATAACAAAGAGGAGATGAAAGAAATGATTGTGAGAGTGAAAGGATATTTGGTTTGGATAAGAGGGGACTTGTAATGAATGGAGAAAACGAAAGTAATGGTATGCAAGTAGGGTGGGAGGGATGGTAAAAATGAGATTAGATATACGAGGAAATAAAATTGACAGAGTAAAGGTCTATAAGTATTTAGGTATTACGTTGGCACAAACAAAATGGATTTTTCAAAGAACATTTTGAAAGGGTAATTATGAAAGCAAGGGCAATAATTGAGAAACAGTGTTATGATGTATGGAGCGGAAGTATGGGCGATTGAAGAAAGGGAAGCAAGAATGCAAGAGGGATGCTTAAAAAGGATATTGGGACTAGGAAGGACTACAGGGACTGAGATTGTTATGCAAGAGATAGGAAAATTCAAATGTTGGACTGAAGGAGTGAAAATAATGATTAAGTTTGTAGGGAAGGCATTGAGAGATGAAGGTTGTAGGTTGGTTCGGGAAGTATACATGGAGGGAATACTGAAAAGAGATTATGAAGGATGTGAGAATGGCTGGATAACGAGTAGTAGAATGAAGGTGAATCGGATGGTCAACGGAAAGATGGTATAAGAAGATGATGGGAGGGAATCATGCGGTGAATGAAATATGCGGTGAATGAAATCGTGGAAATGATGAAAGACGTAGAAAGGCATGAGAGGTATAGAATCATAGGTGAGAATAGATATAATAGTAGGTATATGAGGATAAAGGAAGAGGAAGGAATGGCAAAATATCTATTATCAGGAATGAATGTGGAAGATAAAAGAATAATTGCTAGGTTTAAATGCGGAAACGAGGAGAGAGAGGAAGTAAGTACTGGATGAAAGATATAGAAAGAATGTGTAGGATTTGTGGAATGAAAGAAGAAAAGTGGAATCACTGGTTTAAAGAATGTGAGGGAATTGAATTGAATGAAAAAGAAAGGCAATATGGGGAAAACTGTAGGGTAAGTTTAGGGCAGGAGGGTATGGGGTTAGAAATAATGAAGAGTTATTAGGGAAATACGAAAGAGAAAATGAAAAAGGAATATGGAGATAAGAGAATATGGTGAGTCTTAAGGGAGCGAATGGGTTATAGATGGAACAAGGAATGGGATGGGGTGTAAGTGGATTGTGAGTGCAGATAGATAGAAGGGGGCTTGGTGGAGAAACTATAAGAGGGAAGATGAAGCTATAGCCTTTCCTTCTCCGAGGGTGGAGAATAATGCAACAAAGAAATTTAAGGATCTACTTAGAATTTGTTTTATTGTTTATTTTACTATTGTACTAAGTTGCCACTAGTTGAGTTTCAGCAATAAATATAAGGAATAAAGTGACAAGCAAAAAATTTACTTCTAAAAAAGCAGTAAATATATATATTTTTTAAATTTTATGTACAATAAATTGCATATTTAAATAAATATTGTAACATTTCCAAATCTTCACTGTTGACTGTTTAGAAATGTGTGTACATTGCCTGGTATTGGTGAAAACATTGCATGCGAGTATAATTAAATATTCTGTTGCTTCCATGAAGGCGGAAAACTATGCTAGTGCGTTCGCAGTAGAAACCTTTTTCTATTTGTTATTAAGTTAGTTTCTAAGGTACTGCCGAAAAAGAGAAAAAGCATATTTATAACAAATAATTCATGAACTCAATGTATTATAGGTTCCAAATGGCAACAATTTTTTTTTAAATGACGTGGTACATCGTGCTCCAAACATATACCGCGATAAAAAAAAAGTTCTTTAAGGAGCGACACATCAGTAGATACCACTCTACTCTGGAATGCCACATTAGATATTTAGGGATTTTGAATAAGTCTCATACCGCATAATTATTTAGATTACTTAAGAAATATCCCTAAATTCAGTATTGTACAATGGTAATACATTTCTATTTTAGGTCATGGGTGTTTTGTTGGTGATTTTATCGTCAGTGGATACCATTACTGAAAGCGACTATACTGACATGAAGATGCATCGACATTTCAACAAAGCAATGGCAATGAAAACGCTGCGTGGGCTCAGTTTGAAAAATGGAAACGGCGCGCGAGGAAATGGCATCAACGTGAAAAAGACGTCTTAATTTTAATTTAATCGAATCGGACTTAATGGATACCCATGCGCATAAGCAAACTTAAATTCTGTCGATGGTTCAACGTTTATTTACGTACCTGCATTGATTGCTCATACTCTCTATCTCCTTTTTTATTTATTAACAATAAATATTATCTTGAAAATGGCAACAGTCTTTTAATTAAGTGATTTCAAAAACCAACAATCTGATGAAGTACTAGTTTTGAGTTAAATCCTAATAATGATACGAACTAACCCTTACACGGTGCAATCAAGATTTTACTTTTCTTGGGTGGCTAAATTCTTCATATAGCAAAAGTTACAATTCTAGCTGAAAAAATTGCTATTTTCAATCGTAGTTTTCTGATTTCTCGGTTTGGATCTCAACGGAAATAATAGCTGACTTCGAATTTCGTCCAGCTAAATTATTTTTGGGAAATACCTATTTTACAATTTTTAATATTTTTGGGAATGTATTAAAAGGCGTTCAAAGAATATGAAAAATTTCCAATAAAAATAAGAGCAGTTCAGTAAAATCAAAAAATACGAAATCCATTTTGACTATCATTTTCAGTAGTTATGCACGCATAATATGTGGGAGTTCACCGAAAAGGCTGTACAACATATTTCAGCTTACAGATTTCGTTCCAGGTTTCTGCGAAATAGAACAACGGAAGACTATTAACATCGTCAATTGTACACCCGCTCCTGACTCCAAATTGTAAAAATTCTTACCTTGTCTAATTTTTTTTTTACCATTTTATTATAAATAACCTTTTTGGTCCCTCTTGGAAATTCCACTATCCTATTTGCTTTAAGCAAGTATTCTGCAGGAAACTTTCAATCGCTTATTGTGTAATCATTTGTAAGTCAAATCACATTAGCAAAGAATTCAAAGACGTCAGGTACTTATCGGAAAACTGGTATTTAAATTTTCTTTAAAAATATTACGGAAGTAACTGTTTATAAATCACGTTTTGTTAGAGATCGAAAAGGATATTCACTTATTGCATAATACAAGAATTATTCAAATAGTTTGACAAAAGACATACTTGTTGCATGATGGCTGGGGTCTTCATATCGGAATTTATCTGTTCCCGGAACCAAAACTCCTATCAACGTAGAGCTTTTCATACGTAGGTGCTCGAAGGTGGAGGTGTTATGTACTACAGGAGTTAATTTTGAAGATTTTAATAGAATTCCTGGAGATATTTTCATCTGTAATGTGTGAATTGCAACCTATTGATTTGATGAAGTCTATGCTTATTAACAACAAATTGATGTTTTTCTGCACGTGTCAGAAGTTCTGTTAAATTATGAACCATTCCACCACCATCATCTTTATTCATTGAATCTTATAAATATGCACAGATGTTGATACTCTAGGCTTTCAAAAATGATATAAAGTGCATCAGAGCGAAAAGGCGCCTCTGGGACCATATAACAAGAAAATAATTTTTAGAACATAGCTGAAGACGCATTAAAAAAGACTAAGTACCAAAATGTAAGTTCCGAGGAAAATCGATTTATAACTTGTAAGAATGCAATTTATTTCAGACACTTAAAAAAATTACAATTTGTTGTTAATACATCTTGAAAACAATAAATGATTCTTAAAAAGAGAAAAAAATAGCAAAGTGAGGAAAAAAATTAAAACATCAGAAAAATTGAAAGGATGAAAGTCCACTTTTCATTTAATTGAAAAAGGCTGTAAATGCCATTGTCGAAATAATGTCAAAGCTACTCAAGTGTTTCATCCTCTAATGATGTTAGTAAAAAAACGGCGCTGTTCATAAATACGGAAGCATTTGCTCTAGATCTTTCTTCTTTTCTTCAGGAATGTGATTAGAGATTCCAGCTGCAATTAGGTTATAGATTTTATTTTTGCTACAGTTACTCCTTTCTTCAGGACCTTACAAGTTTGCCACGATTCCATACTGTTCAAGGAGGTTTTCGTTTTTATCAGCCCACGTTTGTCAGCAGCCATCTGAATTCATTGCACTGTAGATACTTTAAGTTTGATGATTTTCATGCAACTTTCAGCCGTCTTTTTGAAGTAATAAAAATCCACATTGTTCATGGTAGTGACTTGATACGGGTGTGGACTTGAATTAATTATCATCTCAACCAAATCGCTTTGCACATGCATTTGCTTACTTTTTACGCTTTTCAATCAACGCAAAATCGCGGCCACAGCTCTTGAGTGACCAGAAACTAAGAACCTGTGATTAATTTCATTAAAATAACCCCTCGCCCCTAGATAAATCCAAAGGAACACCATCTTGTTCTTATTTTGTCCGCAACAGTTAACACTCCACACGATCAGTTTTCTTGCGGCGAATTACCGAAGTCAATGTTTTTAAGACGCTTCATATTTCATTTCCCCCACGACCGACGATCCCCTCATGCGAGAGGTGCATGAAACATGAAACGCGTTATTATCCCTAACGAATCGAAAAATTGAAATTCGACAACTGTCTCAAATAAAACATTTGGGAATGCTTGAGAAAGGGCAGGAAAATCACTTGC
>WYDF02303305.1:0-15452 GCA_009867245.2 Adranes taylori
CGGCGTTGTGCTTTGAGATTTAAACAATAAACTCATATCAGAAATATGATGCCAAAATGGTTATTTATTGTATTTCTTATTTGATCTAAGCTATAAATATTGTGCGATATGTATGCATATAAACGAAGGGGAACATGTATGAAACTATTATATTTCTCTGTGTGGTACTTAACCAATCCAATGAAAAATTTATAAATCGCATACTGTTTCAATACAGGATTTATGCGGTAGAAAAGCTTGAACTTTTTTCGATGAAACACCGCAAAGTTTGGGGTTCAAAGAGATTAGAAAGGAATTAAAGGGAAAGCGAATTAAGGTCTCACACCAATGGACCTTCTTTTTAAAAAAAATATTATTTATTTTTAAAATTAATTTAATTTCATATAATTAATACATATACGATTGCCAAGTCTAAGCGAATCGCTTTATTTATTTGCTGATAAATCAAGCGCATTAGATTGGATATGTTGTTGGTGGATTTTATTATGTTGGACAGCTCTAATAGATTTCATTGTAGATATGTCTAATGGAGTTGGTTTGTTGCTTAAGTTATAGTTGGGATTCGGTTTGAAAACTTTGGTAGCAGTTTGGTTACATTTGGTACAAACGTTTGATTTTGCGGATTATTAAACCTTGTTGGTTAGGTACAGTTTGATTTCTTTGATTTTTTAAATTTTGATTGTTACCAAAGTAATTGGAATAACCGAAATTATATTGTGGAATAATTCGTTGAAAATTTGGAAAATTAGAACTTCTTTGTTGATTAAAATTATTTCTAAATAGATTTGAATTAATATTATTATTTGGTGGTTGATAGTTGTAACTTCTAGAGCCATTATTATTTCTAAAATTGTTCATAGGAAATGATAATGGTCTTGTATTTACGATATTTAATGAATTCTTATTTTTTAAATTATCAGCAAAGTATTGATTCAATAGATCTTTTATTTTCTGCCAATAAGCCTCATCTCATTTCCCCTAGGGTCTAGGGTTTACTGGTAATAATTCTAAATACCCATTGGTTCTCTTAGATTATTAACATTTGTCGTATTTATAAAATTTTCACAATCTGCAATGAATAACGGTAATGTCGATTGCGTTCTATAAATAAATGGCATTGGATTCATATGGAAATTTTGAATATTGGCGTCATTATTTGTATTTGCCATATATCAATTATTATCTGAATTAATTACACTTAAATTAAAATTATTTTGCAAATTTGGTTCACTAGAAATGTTTTGATTAACCCTTGTTTTAACTAAATTTCTAGTAACTTGATCACTAACGCTAGAAAAATGATTGCCCTAGTTTCAATTAAGGACTTAATTATTTTTTTTTAAATATGTGACAATTCGTTAGGCGAGTCGTCACTATCTTGATAAATGGGTAATTCGATTTCAGGTTCCGAATCACTAGACATGTATAACTAAGGATTTATATTATATTTACGGATATATGATAGTAAAGGATGATAAACTTACATGAATAATACGCTGTGTCATGTCAGCCATTTTGTTGCTCGAACCAGTGCTTCACTCGAAGGTTGGGTTGTTTCGTCACTCGGATTTCGTGTTATGTGCCACACTCAATTTTTATTTCACATTTAATTAAATTAATTACACTTGTTTTTAATTAGTTTTCTTATTAATTACGTTTTATTTATTATATAATTAGTCGTAGGTTCCATGTTTATGGTTAACGAATAAAATCGACGCCTAATTTCTTCTGGCTATTTTTACACCGTTTTAAGGCCAATTCAAAATCACTCGCCTCGTCGCCAATTAAGGTATCACGCCAGAGGACCTTTTTTTACTAAAATAATTTTACAAATTAATGATTTTTGATTTTGTTTTACTTATTTTATCTTCTTACTTACAACATTATGTAAATGATACTTAAATACTCTCATAATTTGCCAAGATGAGCAATTTATTTAGTTGCATTAATAATTAACTCAATTTCTTTAATTTGATATGACTAATACATTTACGATTGCCAAGTCTAAGCGAATCGTTTTACTTTTTAAAATCTTTCTTATTTATTAAACAATACTTATTAAACTCATTATGCAAGATTAACAATAATGGTTTATACTTTAATTAATATTTATAACATTTAAATTAACTTATATTGCAACATCATCTAAGATTAAGATAGCTGCCGCGTTTGTATTATGTACGTAACTGTATGCTACATGTTCTTACGCTAATTTATAAAATTGACAAGAAGGTTTAGTGCAATCGCTGCTATTTATATGGTTTGCTGCCATACGTTCGTTTCCATGATGGCGGACGAACGAATAGATACGAATTGTTATTCCGGATGTCTCCGCTATTGCTATTATATTGATCGACCTGAAGTTGAAGTATAGAGATGCGGGTATATATCTAGCGATTCATTAAAACTCATAGGAGACAATAGTAGGAAATATACTGGGTTATTCAAAAAGATGAACCCAATTTAAATAATTTGTATTTCACGAAATATTAATTGAATATGAACAGTCTACATACCAAAGGAATGAGGAAGTTTCAACGTTTTATTTACCACCAATAGTTTGGTGATAGTTGCGTAAACGGCCACTAGGGTAGTAGCGATAATAGGAAGTTCCAAAGTTCTGTTTACCACCGCTAGGGCGGCGATATTTGCTTAAACGGCCGCTAGGGTGTTCTCGCCAATAGGCAAACATGTCTATTGTGTCACTGCCACGCTCAATTGTGACTAAGATGGCTTCTATGCAGCATAAGATTTTTTGCATTCAAGAGTTTGCAAGAAATGAGTCGGTTTGAAGTTACAGTGCAGCAGGCATTTCGACTTCGATTTGGCATTGAATCATCAACTAGTAAAAGCATAAGCTGTTGGTTTAGGTAATTTCAACAACTGGATGTCTCTGCAAAGGAAAAAGCCCGGATTGACCGCGTGTCTCAGAGGATGATGTTAGACGACTAGAGTTTTGTTAGTAGTCCAAAAATCTCATAGAGCTAGTAGCGAACTAGGAATACCCTAACAAACTCTATGGCAAGTTTTGAGACAGCGTTTGCTGTACAAGACCTACCACTTACAAATTGTGCATACTCTCCTTGAGAATGACAAAGAAAAGCGTATTGAATGTTGTGGTTATATGCTAGAAATAATGGAGCATGACGCGTTTATACCGCGCTTATTTTTTAGCGATAAAGCTACGTTTCATCTTAGTGGAAAAGTGAATAAACACAATGTTCTCATATGGAGTCTGCAAAATCCTAGTACAACATCGCAACATGAGAAACACTAGGCGAAGCTAAACGTGTTTTGTGCCTTATCTCGGGCAAAAGTTTATGGATCATTCATTTTTGCGGAAAGACTGTGAATGGATATGTTGGAACAATGGCTTTTTCCTCACCTTAGCTCCCTGCAAGACCTCAACTGCAAGACCGTCATATAACCTATCGTGAGATTAAGGGATCTTTAAGTATTAGTGGTACTAGCGAACAATAAATATTGCATAACTATTTCGCTCGCTCAAAAAGAGCTTCGTGTCAAATTGTCGAAAGAATTGCGAACATAGTTGAAGAGCTTTAAAATATGTATACACCATAGTAACAAGTAACAAATCGTGGATCTACACATATGAGCTCGAATATAAACAGCAGTCGATGGTGTAGGGTTTCCAAGCAAACCAAATGAAACAAAAGTTGTTCGCGCATTAAGCACTTCGAATAAAAAGGTTCTATTGGTACAACATAGAATGATTTTAAATGGTACACAACCATTGGTTTGTCAGAAGTCTGCGGAGAAATAAGGAAAATCAACTGCTGAAGATGGATCATTCTCCATCACGACAATATGAGGTGGCACATATCGGCTCAAACAGGTGAGGTATTGAGCACTCAAAACGTGGATGTGATGGGTCATCCACTTTTTATTCCCGTACACCTCAAACACTAATTGAGAGGTCAACGTTTTTCAACACTTGAAGAAGCGGTTGATGCGTTCAAAACGCTTGTTACGGAGGTATTACAATCGGTGTGTAAAAAGTGCTTCGAAAATCGGTTTAAAAGTATGCAAAAGTGTCTTGATCTCAATCGTGAATATTTTGAAAATCAATAAAGCCATTTTACATGAGAACTATTTGTGAAATTAGTGTTCCAACTCCAAATATTGTTCGTTTCAACAATTTTAATATGAAATTGTGAAAACGGATACTATCTGGATTTCGGTATCCGTCTAGAGGAGCAGGAGCAATTTAAAAGCTTATTGTTGACAATTATTTATTTTGAGTTGGCCTATTCTCTATTGAGTTGCTTTGTCCTAATTGTGGAAACGGATAGTAACAGTTTCCACAATTTTATATTGGACTTGTATTAATCAATATGAGTACTGTAACGTGTTAGAATAGTATTAGACAAGTTGGATATCTAGAACCAGCGAAATTCTTCGTTGCATCAACCCTTATGAGCATCACTGCCGCTAGTATACGATAGAGCGCGACGCTCAAAGAAGAATCGACAAGAATATTCTGTATCCAGCATATATGCATTTGCAGACGTGCATTGTTATCCGTTCGACTAGGAAGCAGTTGCTTAGGGTACAGCTACGCCTACATTGTTTACGATATACGCCGCATACCTTCTGGTCAAATACGCTTAGCACAGTCAGAGCCATTTGTACTCAGTTGGATCGCGAATAAGTAACATAAGCCGCAGATGCGGTTAGCACTGTATTAACAGTCAGAGCCATTGGTACTCGGCCGGATCGCGAATAAGTGACATAAGCCGCAGATGCGCTTAGCATTGTATTAACAGTCAGCCATTTGTCCGCGCTCGGATCGCGAATAAGCAACATAAGCCGCGCTCGCACTTATACCTAATAAGTCAAGCCGCAATTGTTGTCGTGTTCTGCAATAAGAGTAATTAAGGCTGCGCTTGCGCTTATCATTAATGAGTCGAGCCACCGTTATTATTCCTACGCAGTGATCTCGCCGCATAACAATATATGTTCCGGTATAATTCATAAATAGTTGTGACAGTACAAAGACTTAAGACATTTCGTTACCGCCTACATTTTCGCGCCTCGTGTTAAAATAGATAATTGTGATATAAAAAAGCCTTGTAAGATAATTGATTAACCTTTATATAGTTCGCGCTTCACAATAACCACAAGGCAGCTACCTATAAGTTATGTGTGCAGCCGCGTCCTTCTGAAGACGACACCTTCAATCCGAATAGTCACCTAAGGCAACCCCACCGCTCATAGCTTTATTACACTCTCATAGCTTTATCGCAATATACGGAGTGTATATTAAAAAAGTAGCGGAAAGGAATGGACTCGATACGCTACAATATTAATTAGAACGGTTTATTTACCTTACAAAACACGAACTACCTTCACCTCCTCGAAAGGCCAATTAATAGGCATTTACATGAAAAAGCTTCCTCTGTAAACCATCAGGAGTGTCTTCATTCCATATTGCCACTATTTTTGATAGTTCTCTATTATTTAAAACAATAGAACTTATTTTTCTTTCAATAGGGTTCAACTGTAACACGCGACGTTTTACGTCTCTTCCTCGTCTAATACACCTAAATTCAACGTCAGTGAAAGGATCAAATTTAATATGAAATTAATTAAAATATTTTTCTTGCAGTTGTTTGGCCGTCGAATTCCACAATAATTTAAGTACACTTTCCTTATAGTCATCTCCATTCAGCTTTTTGATATTAGCTGCCCAGTCTTTCACGATTAATACCCGTTGTTCTGTAGAGTCGACCCAATCAACTTATAATTTCATTCTTCGCAAAATGATGTAAACTTCGTCCACACACTTTCTTTAGACTTTTTTTATATTGGTCGGGTTTAAGTTCTCCACGATTTGACCAATAACATTATTGGAATCTTTTCCAAATCGCGATAATATTTTGCGTTTTACAAAATTTGTGATATTTACAAATTTTGTTTCACAGTTGTCATGGTTAAAATACCTACCATTGACACAGTCAACCAAATATTTAATTTCATTTTCCTTCATTGCTTCTTTACATTTTGAAATTACATAAGTATGTATTGTGTCATGCGATTTTATTACCGAATACTCCTCGTGCATTGATTGTTACCAGTAACTTTCTTCCCGTGATTCTCCAAAACGTATAATCACGTTTTCAAGAATCACTCGAAAAAATTACCGTTAACAATCAATGCACTTGGGTTATTATAAATGAAATTAAATTTTATACTTAAATGATAATTTTATTTTTTAGATCGATGTTTTCCTTTTTACTTTCAACTTCTAGGCAATTACACTTCATGTTATCCATAACAGAAGACTAAATCAGACAACATGTGGAGCTACCTCTTTCTTCAATGGATAACTAAGTATATTTAATAACAAAAAAGATACAAACAACTGACACTGTTGATTAAAAACTATTTTTTAATCATAAAATGTAGATATGTCTACCACTGCGATGTTTGGCTTGGCAGCCACTACGGACTCATTTAAACTCTGCCACCCAATATTTTTCTGTTGCAAACGAAGAAGCAGACCCCCCAGAGTAGCATCTAGCACCGCTCTGATATTGGTTGGTCTGAGGCCTTTCAAATGACGATGAGTATTGTCGTCACACTCAAATGACGATGAGTATGACGACAAGTATTGTATAACGATGACCAATAATTGCCATGTTTACAAATTCACTCACAGCGTTCATTATTGTTGGCTGTCAAACAAATACTAAACAACGAAGCGTCGGTTAAGGTTTATAAAGATGATACTTTCTAACATAGTTATTTTTTCAAACACAAATCGCCATCTATACGTCAAGTCAGGTACTCGAATGTATATCTTACACTAAACTATTTTTCACGAATCAATAGATTTAAAAATTTGATTTGGAAAAGCCCTTATACAGAGAAGGAAATCCTAAATGCTCTATAAACCTGGTTTGTAGCTTCGTACAGTCCTGAAACATCAGATGACTCTAGTAAATTCAGATATATGTTAAAAACGCAATGTTTAGGCATTAATTAAGCAAAAAATTTAGTTTACTTCATCGTGAAAAAGAATTTAGTTCTTAAACTACTAAAATTGAATTGGCTGGTATATGATGCTATACTAATACTGAAAGACGTTTCTTTTCTCTAACATGCTTTGTATTCAGAATTAGTTTCTACAAATTTAGTATACTTCTTGATTCCTGTTAATTTAAAGTCAAATTAATTTAAGAAGAATCAATCGAAATCTTCGTAATCCTTTTTGAAACATAATATACTGACCAATTTGTGTTTTACTTAAAGCATATAACAGAGCCAGTTATTTGTATTATTAACATAGTTTATGTTTGCCCTACTTCTAGTATATTAATATTAAAACTGTGTTAAGAAGTGTTTCTTTTGGCAATTTTTACAATGATTTTTGATCTACTTAGCAGTTGTATAGTGCAAAAAATGGGCAATATGCTGTCCAACCATAAAACTATTTTCATTTGTTTTCTTTGCATTTTCCCTTCAATTCTGCTTGCACTCGGCAGAGTTGGACAAAAGAGAAATAAATATTCTTTTCTTGAACACCTTCTCTTTGCATAAAACGACTATACAAAATATCCAAAGATATTTTTTATGATTACTATAATTCACTTAGATGACCAAAAAAATAGATTAGTTTTTCAACTTGATCTTTATACATGTTATAAACAACACAAACTATAATTTATTATTTTTTGTTTAATTCAGGAAACAAATTTCGTTTAATTTATGCTCACAAACTTATATTTAACTGATTTTTGTGTTGGTGTCTTATGTTTCGCTTAGAACTCGTTGTATTACAATTATAAAAAGGAACACTTATAAAGAAACTAGTTTACAACAATTTAAACGCGTTCTTGCTTCGCCAAAAGAAATATAATAAATCTTTTTATTAAGCCATATTCTTAAGTAATTTGTGAATGAACTGTAATTAATAATTGGAATAATAATGATTGTGATTCAAAAATATGTAGGTTTTAAAGAATTCTGACTGAAATAAATAAAATTATTTAATAGCAATAACATTGATGTTATTTATAACACCAATGAATAACTAATGTAAGCTAAATTCTGCTATATATTATATTAATACAGTGAACCTCCATTATCTGTATTTTAACTACCTCAAATTTTAATTATGCATATTATATGAAAAGCGATTTTATTAAAAATAATCAAATAAAATACGAAAGAATGTTATCAATATTAGTAACTAACTTAATGTTAATAACTAACATCACTAACTGGTTACAGAATTTATTCTCTATCAAAGCAGAATCGTCATTACATTATGCCTGCTAATTTGTCATTCCTTAAAGAACGTTCTTTTATTGTGGTATATGTTTGGAACGCAATATACCGCGACGTCAGTTCAAAAGAATTTGTTCCCTTTGGAACCTATGGTACATCAAGTCCATGAAGTTATCTATTTTTTATAATTTTTTTAAAACTAGCATAGTTTTCTACCTGCATGAAAGCAGCAAGAGTCATTCTTAATTCTTCATTTTGGTTCCAATAGAAAATATGCAAGAACAACAAACGAATTACGATAAGTGAATTACCGCACCTACTATTGGTATACCGCATCGTTTTCTGATATCGCACTGAGCTGCATACTGCGTCGGAGGCAAAGCGATGATGATTTCAATTCTAGTAAATACAGTACTGTTTTCTAACAGAACGAGATGCATAAATAATCGAGCGATTGCGTGGATAGTAATTATTCTTCTAAGTTGTTAAGTTGAGCGTTAATAATGTAAAGCTATCTGAGTTATACGGAGGCAAATTATAAAAATCGTCCTTTAAACAATCAATTTATTCACAAGTTTTTTTTT
The DNA here is from genome assembly GCA_009867245.2 of Adranes taylori. Lineage (NCBI taxonomy): Eukaryota > Metazoa > Arthropoda > Insecta > Coleoptera > Staphylinidae > Adranes > Adranes taylori. The sequence continues at coordinate 8,838 of WYDF02303305.1, forward strand.
TCATTTTACAATTTCTTTCATAAATTTGAAAATTAGTATAATTTTAAAATGATTTGTGAATATTTGTAAATGTTTCAATATTTAATTATGCATACGTTGTATTGTACATAGAATTTTTAAAACTATAATTACTGCTTTAATGTATAATAGGTGCGAAATATTAGTAATCATACCAGCAAATGTCTTAAGAAAGGGCTTGTTCAAGATGTATGGCGCCTTTTCATCCGCTATTATAAGGGATCATCAGGCCACAAGACCGCTGGGCCACAAGACCGCTGGTTATAGAGATGAAATTAGTAATATGAATTATTACTTTTTGAATGCAACCAAGTTTTCATGAAATATATGCTGTTTATAATGTTGCATACCTATCATTGTTGATATATAGATATTACACACTTCAGGCGCGGCTTCGCTGCAACCAGCGATATGCCCGATTATTCCCGACATCCCGTATTCCCAACCGACACCGAAATTCACAGGATTACCCTATATACTATGTTAAAGGCTTCCTCAAAATTTGGTCCAAATCGGTACATACATACGTGCATACATACATACATCCTTACATACATACATACATACATACATTCATACTTGGCGCGACCATGGATATGGCTTAACAACATTTCAATAATATGTGTTCCCGTCTATCCGTATTCCTGTATTCCCATATTCTCGTATTCCTGTATTCCCGTGTTCCCTTGTTGTCGTCTTCCCGCTTTAAGTATATAAAAACACGCGCGTATTCGAATGTAACGTTGCGTAAAAATTTTAAAAATATGTGTTCACGAATTCCCGTGTTCCCGTCTTCCCAAACTTTACATCATTACTTGCTATACGATGCTAAAGTTTTCCTGAAGATGTAATCATACTCGGTGGGGCGATTTATAAACGCATATTTTTTCCTTATTCCCGTGCTCCTGTATTCCCGTGTTCCCGTGTTCTCGATCTACACCAAATATCGCAGGATTACCCGCTATACTATGTTAAAGGTTATCTGAAAGTTTGATCGAAATCGGTTGAGCGGTTTAGAAGCCCACAGGTAACATAGATTCGTACATCCTCTTTTATATATATGTATATAGATTTATTATTTTTTTTTTATTTATTTATTTTTTGGGAAATATTTTAGTTTTTCAAATAACTTCTATAAAATTAATCAAACTCTCAAAAAAATTGTATGGCCCTGGTATATATAATGTAAAACGAATTAAAACCAATCATCTTTTGTTTCATTCAAAAATATATCACATATGACCGTGGAAAAATAAAGGCGAATGATACTTGAAATATATTTAGAAAGCAAAAACAATTGGTAATCATAGGCAATGAGTGTGTGACACATACCACCCGTATTATTATTGATAATCTATTACCGCAATAAGTCCCATCATATGTGGTATCATTGTAAAGCAAATCACAAAGCATACCAAAATATAATAAAATATACAGGGTGTTACTAAAAATTTTTTTCTCAAAATGGGTGAAGTATATTCAGTTGATGACTCTTGCAAAATAGAGTTCCTCAGACTCACATACGTTCTCCAACAATCATTTTTCCAACTTTCATAGGAACCGAGATATTTAGGGTAGTACACTTTTTACCAAGGTCAAATTACTCCCGTGCTATGACGTGTAATTTTTTAATCTCGCTTAATCACTTAAGTATTAAAGGAGCTTCCGACACAAAAAAATTAAAAAAATTCTTGCGAAACTTTTTGAGGAAATGGACCCTAAAATTTGCAAAACAAAATACAGCTTTAATATATGTTAAATTGTGATTTAAAAAAAGAATGTTTCAAATTAAATTAAAGGGCCTTTTGTAGTCTATACAATAAAGTATATTAGAATTTCTTCTAGAATCTTTTATTGGTCCTGAGATATTTCAAAAAGTTTGTTAAATTACAAACGTAGTACCACTTCCTATACAATTTGGCAACATGGGACTTTCTTTATTCGACACGTAGTACAAGTTACTATATGTGCGTAAAATTTAAGCCTTCTAGTTTGAATACGAAATTTCTGAACAAAAAAAAATTGCTCACCGCCATATTGGCTTTATAAAAAAATTAAAAAAACCTCTTCTGCGGGCTCATAGTCTACACCTTTCTACCATATTTTATCCAGATGGGTCCCATAGAGAAGGAGAAATTCTTGAACATACAGACGTACATACATACGCACAGACAGCGAAAATCGACCGGCCATTTAATATTTTGAGCAAAAAACCATTTTTTTAGAAAATACTTTTTATATGAAAAATTGTTCCTTAGAACCCCCGCCCCCCACCCCCCCCCCCCCCCCCCCCCACACCCACCCCCCCCCCCCCCCCCCCCCCCATCCGCATTTGAATTGCGTATGAACGCATTGCAGTAATTTCAATACAAGAGACGTACTAAGGTGAAATAGAAAAATGTCAAAACATGAATCCTATATCTTTCATATACCTACTATATATCTATTACATACCTATATGGTATATGAAAGATAATTAGTTAGTTCAATTTTATTAAATGAAGTATTTGAAACACTATTGACTTTCAATATCATCACATTTCATCTTATTCAGCCACTCTGGTCCCAATAATATAAATTCTATTGTACTAGGTTTATGAATCTGTTCCATCAAATGGTTTTAATTCTATTAATTGTTATAGACCTATTTTTAAATATCCGTGAATTAGAAAAAAAATAATTATTATTGTTGTATTAGAAAAATACAAAACATAAAACAAATGGAACTAATTGAAATTAGTACGAAACTAATTCTGCAAATTGTATATTTCTTTAATTTTATCTCTCATGTACTCGGAAAATATAAACTAGTAATAACAATACTTATATATAAACGTCTAGTTTTGTCCGTCTGTCCGTCTGGAACGCTTTTCATACTTATTATATAATAAGTTTGTTCTCACATTTAGTTTACATTAAATACTAGCAGTGGCGTGCATTTAAATTTTTTTATTATGTTAGATTATATTATATAACTTAATTTTCTGCTTTACTCTGTGTGAACCAATAAAATCCAAAAAACCCATAAATTTCAAGTTAGACGCATATAGTTTCTTACTATTAATAAAATAATTCAAGTATCCTTTTATGAGCCAAGTTGAGCCAAGTTTCTTTGGGTTACGAAAGACACCGGTAGGAGCCAAATAACCCAAGATTTTTGTGTTACAAAAAGTTAGTAGGGGTCAAATAACCCAAATCCCATGGGTTAAAATAGGTAGGGGTCAAATAACCCAACTTCTTTGGGTTATGGAAAAATGAAGGTAGGGTAGGGGTCAAATAACCCAACTCATTTGGGTAACTAAAATATGACCTGGAAATGGATAGTCGTTTTAAGACGGATTATCATCTAGTGTATTATATATATATTAAAACTTCAGATAATATGCAGTAAATAGTACATACTAGTAACATAACTTTTTATTGTTATGTTAATATTATTTAATATATTAAACCAAACGATTAAAGAGAAAATGTATTCGAAATAAAATTATCTTTTTTAGTAAAGCTCCTGTTTCAGATTTGTTTTTTGGAATTGTTGTTAGCGTTTATGTCTTTCAATTATAGAAAATCCTTGAATGCCTGAATTGTATGTTCTAATTGATGATGCAGAGCTTTGAGTACATCTAGTGACTTAAGTATCAACTAAGAGCTTATGTTAATCCGATCGCGACTGTGGATTCCGAATTAGCAGCTGCGGGGTCATTTCTATATAAGGCTGCAAGAAATGCGTCCGAATCACTTGGACTATCGGTCTCAACAGATACGCAGGCTAATAGTGGTGAAGCAATGAGCGTGATGGAGATAGACATCGAGGCTGCCAAAAAGGTAGTTAAAAAATCAGAATTGGCAATATTCAAACAACTCCATCGGGATAATCCTAAGCATGGCCAATTTTATAATATCAGCGCCGAATTGGAGCTATCACCACATCTAACATTCAGCTTCCTATGATCTGCTGGTCTGCGATCTGAAACTGAGGGATTTATTTTTGCATGCCAAGATGGTGTCATTAACACGCTTGTCGGCTGTAAGAATATAATGGCCTTAGAGGTGTGAGATACGAACTGTCGGACATGCAAGTCTCAACCAGAGACGCTACTACATTTTCTTTCCGCATGTCCTGTGTATGCTAGAAGAAAATATATCCAGTGCCATAATGTTGCCTTAAAAGTGCTATATTTTCATCTGCGACATTCTTACGGTATTGACAAAGACCCAGTTGCACCCTACGCCGTTATGGATATTGAGACCGTAGCTGAAAATTACGCAGTTAAATTCTTTTGTAACTGAACTACGGTTTTCCTGCAACCCATCAAATAGCCGCAAATAAACCTGATATTGTGATATTAGATTCCATTAAGCGGGAGATGTTCCTTGTAGAATTTTCAAATAGAATTTAATCTTTTTTCTGATAAAAATATTGATAAAAGATTGAAATTAACGAACGAGAAAAAGTGGCTAAATATCAGGATTTGTTATGTGATTTAATGATCCAATATCCACACCTTTCCATCTATTGGGTAGTCCTCAGCATTGGAGTCATGGGAGGCGCCAAGTCCTCCCTAATAAACTCTATTAAGATCATACCGGCGTGCCAGACTAAAGCTGAAGAATTAGCAAGTCAGATGAAAAGGGCGTTATCCTTGGCACTTTGAGTTTACTCCGGTCACACGACCCGACTATGATGTAAGGACTTACTCTATTGTTTAGAGAGTCGTTACGTGACATCTACCCAAAGAAGAATCTCGTGTGTCACATCATCTTTTTAAAGGTGCTGAAGTTGAGATTCTTTGGTGCACGCTACAATGTGAAAAAAAAGTATTGTATACGAGCTATGATCAAATAATACGCAGAATTATCATTTTCTCGAATAATCTTTATGAATCCCTCAATGTTAATATTGTCCCTTTCAAAGTAATCACCCTTGGACATAATACACTTCTTCCATTGTTTTCTCACTTTTTCGAGGCAAGCCTGAAAGTAAATTTTTAATATTGGTTTAATATAGGCGTTGTATTGGTTTAGCGATTCTGTATTGATCTCGTGAATTTCGGAAAGAATTTTGGCTTTTCATGGTCTTTTTTTCTTCAGAAATAGAAAAAAGGCGCGGTATGTCATGTCGGGTCTAGATACAATGGATAAAATGGGTGAAATTGGAAGATGCAGAATTATAACGGTATTGCTTTTTACCAAAAATTCAAGAACAAGCAAGGGTGCGCAGGTGTATTATACAAGGGCAATCGCCAGGAGTTGTCTTGTCGCAAATTCGGACATTTTTTTCGGATTCTTTAAAGCAAACGGCGTAAACGTTCTAAGTAGTACTATTTGTTCATTGTACGTTGTTTGTGGTTTGATGACAAGAACTCATGGTACACTATGTCATTAATGTCGAAGCAAGGTAAGTAGAACCTACACATTCAAGCGAATTTATCGAGTTCTTTCGCTATTGGCTCTTCAGAAAGCTTTTAATGGGTGTTAGTTTTGGCATCTGGGTGTATGTTTCCTCATCCGTTATGATTTATTTGCGCAGCAATTTTAGATTATCATTGATTTCCTTAAGCAGCACCTGATCAGCGTCAATTCGGCACTGCTTTTAATCGAAATTAAACAATTTGAAATCAAATGTTGCTGCCACTTGTCGCATATCCAAAATCTCTGAAGTAATAGCTTGACATGAACCAAATGAATTGCCAACATCTTCAGCTACTTCTTTGATCGTGATTAGGCGCTTGTCCGTAACTATTTTCTCCGCAATTTCTCCGTTATTATTAGTTACGGATGTGTTAGGATGCACAGGATGCTTGTCATCTTCAAAATTTTCGCGGCCCTCTTGGAAACGCTTCTACCACATATAAATGCTTCGTTTATTCATAGAGGGATTACCAAATTCCTGTTCCACTTTTATCGCAAGTGAGTAATCGCCGTGACACCGAAACACATGTAGCTTTATTGCTAACAATAAACTAAATTACCTACTAATATACATCTACTAATAAAACAACAAAAAATTGACAACCCGTGAAATTTAAAAACTCTACAACCCGCGAAATTTAAAAATTCCGCGTATTATCCGATCATGCCTCGAATATGCCTGATACGTTTTGAAACTTAATGTAAATATGGAGACAATTGCTCGCGTTGTGTTTGTATCATAAAAGTGTTATCAATACATAAGCCATTTATCTTTGTAATAAAATTATGCTTAGATCTGACATACATAACCTAAATTTAAAGTTTACTACTAATTTGATTAGTCCACTGGTCCACAAAACCGTTTTCTACGAACCATCTTTTCAATATAAAATTCTTGCTCTGTACCTCAACACTTAAAATGAACACTACTTGTTTTCATACAAACTTTTTCAACTTTTGTTTGATATACAAATCGAGCAATAATCAGCTTATGTATATCTTTAAGCTGTTGTTTATTTATTTTTAATCGTTATTGTATTTTTCTTCTTCCTTTCTTTGTTTTTGCGCCCTGAACTTTTCAATTAGCTCTGATAAATTGTTATTTCTATAGGTGTGTGAATCATGTAATTAAATTATTGTTATTCAAGGGTTAAGGAGAAGAGCAGTTTAAGTGACATATATATA
>WYDF02303316.1:0-28976 GCA_009867245.2 Adranes taylori
ATCTTTACGTACAAGTTTAAACAGATGATAACTGATGATACGAACATTGCCAATAAAGGTTAAAACATCATCTACTTTTTTTGGTAAAAATGCCCCAAAAAGTCTATTTATAGTTCTATTTATTCTTCAGATATAAGTTCTTAAATTATAGGGCAATTGTGTTTTATAATTGTATTTAATGAGCTGCGAAATATACAGTTTTAAACTTTATAACAACGAGCCATCACCTAACAATTATTTTAACCAAACGTGTTTCTGTATAATTAGATTTCACAAGTTGTGGAATCGTGTTAAATTTGGAAGTCAGAGTGACATTCAATCAATTCATTACCTCGACCTATTCACTGGTGAGGATACTTGTCATTCAATCATTCTTTAATCATTTTTTAAAATCTTTTAATCATTCTTTACTCCTGGCTTGTGCACATATCAGATATGTAATTAAAAATTCAAGTTTATTCTCTCTGCAATTGGAAGGTGATCAATAACATTTCATAAATCTTATTTTAAAATTTTATGAAGTGCAATTTTATGGAGTACAATTCTAAGTGAAATTTAATATAGTGCATTTAAATTGTCGTCAAACAGAAGGGCCTATAATCGGGCCCGCGCCAAGCCTAATCGGCGCCGCTGTGCAAATTTGTAATAAGCGCCTTTATGATGTGGCGATATTAGGGGAAAGAGCTTATGGTTAACACTTGAAATGAAGTTTTATTGACATAAAAATAATATGAAAAAAATACGTTTGACCTTTATTTTTTAATGTGTAAACATACTTTGTTAAGCCCTTCACTCAAACACACTTATTGAAGAATTATACATACATTTATTTTATATATATAAAAAAAAAAACATTGAAAATGAAGCGATATAATATATTAACACATTAAATATATTTTCACATAAACTGTGACTAATCACGTTAACAAAACATAAAATAAACTTAAACAATTCAAAACAAGATAATTTCAACATTTGGTAGGAGTTAAATTATAAAAAATGAACTCTTCGGGCTTTCTTTTTAGCAAATTGATTATAAGTGAATCCATATCTAATTTTTGTAAAATATCACTTTCAATAGAAATAATTGCAAGATTTGCCAATCTTTCTTGGCCCAACTGTAAAACTGTAATTCATGCATAAGTTCTATACTATTTATGTGACTTTGATTTTTATCAGTTGCTTTTTCCAGTTTTTGACATAAATCGAGCTGATCTTGTTCAGAGTATTTATTGAACTCAGAAATATTCCATAACAATTAAAAAACTTCTGAATGAGAAGATAGGAACTCAAACCTTTCACTTAAAGACAATATCGCAACAGCTAACATTCCAAAAATAAAAAACAGTTTACTTTAAAGTTCACTTCTTCGATCTGTATAGGCTGGTCTGCGCTTTCATAATTGTTTTATGATTTTTCGAGGTCTTAATGTTTCTTGGCTTTTAAAACTTGCATCAACATCTAAAGAAGATGCTAGTTTTTACTATCCGTGAGCATATTATTAAAACCTTTATCAGATCTATATTCTGTGAGAAAGTAGTTTAATTTATTGAAACTTTCAGAAGCCAGTAAAATATAAAATTTTTTAGTTTGGAAAATATTGCTAACAGTATTGACTTTGTTTAGTATTTTGTACCATAAAACTGCCATACATATGAAATTAAATTTTAGATTTTTTTCCCTGAAGATGAGGCCTGTTTTTTTGCGGTGTTATATTTGTTTTCGGTTATTTCATAGAGGACATCAAAAACCTCTCCTAATTGAAATTTCAACGGAGTTATTGCATCTATCCGGCTCTACCACTTCGTATTTGACAAAGGTTTAAATGTTAAATTTGAAATATGTTTTTTTGAAACAGCCCAACGATTAGTTGAAGCAAAATAAAATGAACAATCGAATTTTTTTTTGTACCAAATAAATTGTTCACAGCGTCGTTTACGACAAGGTTCCAACTGTGATTACAACAGGGCACAAAAAATGCTCTAGGGTTAATATCCGAAATTCTTTTTTGCACACCGCTATGTTTACCTTTCATGTTTGCACGTCATATCCGGTTCCGTTATGCATAACTACATCCAATTAATACTAGCAGCGAGCTTGGGTATTTTCTGGTTTTTGGAAAAACTGACTAATTTGAAAGTTATGGTTTTTTAAATCTTCCTCTCGTTTTCTTTTCTTTAGTAAATTTTGATACAGACAGTTTTTTAAGTTTTTCTTCCGACATCTGGGAAAAATAAAAATTGAAAAAGTTCAAGTTAAAGAATAACAATTATAAAACTATTACGTAAAATACTTTTTCTTAAGAACACTTGGAATGTCACTGTTTGAAATATTTTATCTTCCTTCTGAAATACTTGGTATATCTTATACCTTTACTGTGAAAAAATATGTATACCAAATTGTTCCAAGAGGAGGTGGTACTCTCTACTTTTGTTTATTATCATAAATAAATCAAATTTAAAAGATGTATTTACGACATAATAAACTAGCGAAACATTTTTCTCTGGTTTTCTGTATAGCCAATATATTTTTACTTCACTTCAAATCTCAAAGGTATTTTGTTTGCAGTGGTCCTCCGTAATATGTCAACTTTTTTGGAAAAAGAAAATATTTTTAGCATAAAGTTCAATTAATCAAATATTTATCTCTCAAAACATGACAACGTGGAACTGATTAGGTTTCTAATTTGAAATATATGAATGTACAGAATCTTCCACTGTTAGATTTGAAACTGAGATCATAACCGACCAAATTAAAAGTGATTCCTAAATATTGATTACATTAAAAAGCATGTTATGTGAATATCTTATATACATTATTTAAAATTCATTTTTACTTTAATAAACAAATAGTTAATGTAAAGAAAAAATCGAGTAATTATGCTGAAATCGTTAATCTTCTGAACTAAAAAGTTTACCTAAGTTTAACATGTATGTAAATACACTTACCTTACTTCTAACACAATCCAATCGAAAGGGGCACTAACTTCAGTAATAATCATCTATAGTTGGATACTTCCTTCAATGTAGTTAAGAATAATGCTTTTTTCAAATTATGAACTACACCAGTTTATTTTACTTCTTGTTTGCTGATCAGGTCTGCGACCGTTGTCATCCAGTATTTTAAGTCTATTTACTATTATAGTTATTTACAATTATAATTACTTATTTTTTCATTATTTACTTAGCTTTTCGATTTACTATTATAGTTATTTACTATTATAATTACTTATTTTTTCGTTATTTACTTTGCTGTCCGATTTTTGTTTTTTTTACTATTAATATATAGCTCTTATCATCTATACTTGTTAATTTTTATGTTTTTTTTTGCATTTTAATATTTTTACTTTTAATTTTTTACATATCATTTGTACTTCCAATTTTGAACTCGATAATATTTTTTTTTGCTTTGTAATATTTTTATTTGTAATGGAGATTCCGTCAATAAATATGTAATAACTAATAATAATAAAAATTTATTTAATAATTTTTATTAAGTCGATCATTTTGAAAGTAAAACATAAGGTGATATCAGGTCAAAATTAACAAATAAGTAGACATAAACTTTGCTACTAAGCTTGCATATTTGCGATACGTTACATAAATCGTATTCTTTATTTATCGCATGTCGTGTTTTCAGTTTAGATACGTTTGAACAAGACAAGAATTTTCCTGTTCGAACAATCAACGAGATGTACTTTTTTTTTAATGAGCATTAGAATTCGCTATAACCAAAGATATAATGAAATGTTAAATTGGGGTTTTCAAGGGAACTATTTGTTTTGTTTAGAGTTTTTTTAAAAAGGTAGAGAGCCTGGCGCCTTTTTGACTAGGCGCCGTCGTGCACCGCACTTATTGGCGGCGCGGGCTGCCTATAATTTGTTCATTTAATACTTTATAGTACATTGACTCTGGGAATATGGTTTTCTTGTGAAACTTTGTTTTATCCTTGTAATCAAGTCAAATCAATTTAATTCAATTCAATTTACAATTTAAGTACAAATATATGATGTCTTATAAGTAGAACAATAAAACATAATGTTAATTAATCAAATTCAAAACTATAATTATTAACTAGAGGTATTCTTTTATGGAATAGAAAATATTTAAGGTTTGAAATAGATGTCTCCTGGTTGATACCTGTCTGCTTATGTAGATTCAAATTTCTGCTCTGCTCTTGATATCTCATAGTGGCGCTTCTAGGTTTCTGTCGCCACTTGCGTGTGTTCAGTATCTCTTGTTTCACATGAGTAATTGTTTTACTTGTATTGTAATATATTATGTGATGATCCATGCATGTTTTGTTAGTGATGTATGTAGTTGTATTTCATATAGAGTTTTATTCATTATTCTGAAATTGTTAATATATTTTTATTCATTTTTTAATTCTAATAAAAACATTTCATAACAATTTATTTGTTTATTTCGTATTGGAAGTATCTTGTTTATTCTTTCTAAGTAGTACATAAAGTTTTTAGTCAGTTTTATTTTCCCTTGTTATTTGTACGTTACGATTGCTTAGCGTTGCTGGGGTTATTTGTTATGGTTAATATTGATTTATTTTTGTAATAATATTTCAGGAATCCAATGTATATGGTTCTTTTATTTTCATGAGATTATAATTTATAAAAGTTACTTGTGTTGAGTATCTTCTAGGTTTCTTTATTATTATTTTAATTAGGATGTTTTGACATATGTAGATCTTTTTTGTTGATCTTAGGTATGTGCCTCCTCATACTATCAGTCCATACTGTATTATTGACTGAGCTGATGCAGTAGACCGTTTTAATAATCTCCTTATTCAATACTTCTCTGAGTAATCTAAATACGTAGTAGAGTTTCTTAATTCTTATCCGCTAGTTTATTAATATGTAGGTCCCATTTCATAAGACTATCTATTGTTATTCCTAGATTTTTTATGTTATCTGTTTTTAGTATAGTAATTGTGCTTTTGCATTGCATCCTCACACATGTATTTTGTATTGTATTTTGAAATGAGTAATTTTTTTGTCTACTTGCGCATGTCATAATCTGGCTCTTAACGAGTCAAAGACGAATTTAATGAGTTGATATTTTTAAGTTATTCGATTTGCAAACATTAACTATTTAGACAATTTAACGTATAACATTGTTGTTAATAAATGTTTCTTAATTAAATTTTGGTTGCTTTTATATCGATTAATTATAAATCTTATGCCGAAACAAGTTTTTAATTCTCTAATAAAATTTTGTCGTTTTTGATATGGCCAAACTATACTTTTCCTTCATTATTAAATTAATGTATAATCATTTGTTTAAGGGTGATTTAGATACTCTTCTTTAAGAAGATCATTCTGTAAATGTAATATCGGGCTTTTTGATGCGCTATGTAATAAACAAAAATAAATATTTGAGACCGGCTGATGCTTTCTGTTTATGTGCTTCCATTTTAAGTAATAATCAACAATTTTAATCACACAGTATAAATAAGAATTAAATTGCTTTTATTTAAGAAAAAAATCTTTTTAGTCTGGTCAGTTGAAGAGAATAAAAGACTCAGAATCGCCTTATTTGCCTGTAAAAGTGAACATGAGGCTACCTAATTTATTTCAAACGAAATATACAGCAATGAGTTTATCGGTGTGTAATGAAAATTCCACGGCTAAGGTAAGTGTCTTGAATAAGATGTCATTGAATTTGGTAGTTACTTAAAATACGTTGTCTGTTTTTTATCTAACACATATTTCTACCAACTTATCTGAATACATTATACCAACTTTCTTTGGTAACCACTTTAAGCTCGGTACACAGGGATAATTCTGCGCATAAAAAATATTTTCGAATAAATTAAAATAGATTAGTACAATAGGATACACTACCCAAAACTTCGTGGACGTGATCGCCACCCCATCTTTTATATAGAGGAAGTCCTACGTTTTGTTACATCTTGCATAGAACAAAAGTTGAACCTTTTAGTTTCGACTGTCACCTTTTAAGACGTCTATTAGATTCAATTATCAGAATAATGTTTAGGGTAAATTAAACAACATTAGTCTAATTCATGAATCCCCCGGTCTCCATATTTGCCGACGGCGCGGACAGCCTCGCTATCAGCTTTGCTGCGATCTACGGGCGGTCTTGACTCACATTTTCCCCGTATTTGCGTACGGCGCGGACAGCTGCGCTGTTCCGTTTGGCATGGCCTACGATCCCTCTTGACTCTTTTCGGCTAATTTCTAAAAGAGCAGCGTGGCGTGCGAAGCCAGACTGTAGCCAGTCATTTTTGCCCACTACCGCTTTTGAGTCACTCTTTCTTCGTGTCCGCTCTGCGTAAAATTGAGGTCCCGGGGTCTTACACTTGTTCCCCAAATTTTATTTTTTTAACTTTCATAGGAACCGAGATATTTAATGTAGTACAATAGCCAGTCTCAAGTAAATCGATCGCAAACTTTACGAAACAAACAGTGTATATATCTTAGTTTGTAATTTTAGAAAATAATGTTTCAACTAAAATTGAATGAACTTTTGGTGGCCTACAGAATAGAGTTTATTCAAGTGTCCTGTCTTTTATAGTTCCTGAAATATATCAAAAAGTTTGTAAAATTTTAAATGTAGCATCATCACGCTCTATACCAGTTGCGGGGATGGCATTACTTTCATTTGACACATAATACAATATACTATATACGGGCGAAATTTCAGTCTTCTAATTTTCAAACTGAATTACTCAATAAAATAATCATTTCGAGCACCCCCAAAAATTTTAATGTATACCCATAAAATCGAAGGCCCTTTATGTAACATATACAATTTATTTGAATGTCCTATCTTTTATCGTTCCTGGGATATTTCAAAAAGTTAGTTAAGCTTCAAATGTGGCAACACTGCTTCCTATACAATTTTGCAATACAAGGCGCTATATGTGTGCAAAATTTCAATCTCCTAGTTTGAATACAAAATTTCAGAACAAAAAAAAAGCTCCTATTGGTCCGCCATATTGTATTTATTAAAAAAAAATGAAAAAACCGTTCTGCGGGCTTATAGTTTACACTTGTCTACCAAATTTCATCCAGATCGGTCCCATAGGGAAGGAGAAATTCTTGAACATACAGACGTACGTACGTTCATACGTACATACTAACAGACACCCCTTCTTTGAATTGCGTAGTAACGAATTGCAGTAATTGCAATACAAGAGACGTACTAAGGCGAAACAGAAAAAATTCTCAAAACATGAATTCTATATCTTTCATATGCCTATACGTATGTAATACGTATATGGTATATGAAAGATAAAAAGGCAACAAAAACTCTTTTAACTTGGATCTAAAAAGATGACGAAAAACTTTAAATGAAATCTGCCATTCCAAAACGTCAAGCGCCACAGAGGCCTTTTATAGATTTATTGCATGGTTAGGTTGCATATTGGTTGTATGGTTAGGTTGTATGTGGTTAGTTGTACCCCCAAAGTGATGGAGGTACACCGTAACTTACTTCCGAAGAAATTTATTTGAAAAATTTTATGAACTGCCAGACTACGACAAAGCAGTCTTACCTTTTGCGATTCTTTAATCCTCAACTAAATAAGCGACGGAGACATGAAAATTACGAGCAAGCATCAGAGAGTAGACGCGAGAGCAACACTCATTCAATTATTTGCTGCCCTAACCTGGTTCTTCAGAAGTTAGAGTTTGTTTAAAGACGTTGTGTGACACATATGTTATTACAGCTGTGTCTTCAGCTATTAGGAGAAAAAATGTTGACAGCACAAATCGATCAGAGTGAAAAACGGGATGGCACAAGAAGTGCAAAAAAAAACTGAATGGTGTAATAAGATTATTGAGCACATTTCGTCGTTTCCATTAGAATAAGCCATTATAATAGAAACAAAAGTTACCTCTCCGTAGAGCTGAATGTTTCAAGAATGTACCGAGCATTTCTAGAGAAATACTACCAAACCTATTCTAAGCTTCCTGTTTCTAGCAGCGGTATAATCAAATCTTCCTGACTAATTTCAATCGAGTTTCCAGCAACCCTATACATGCTCTACTTGTGACAAACTGGACATGCAGTTAAAGTATCTCAGGGTGCTGAATAGCAAGAACTTCATCATAGATAGCCAGAAGTACCAGTAAAGGCTATGCAAGAGGACATCCGGAACGCAAAAACATCTGATGCCTATGTGATTAGCTAAGATTTGCAGCAGCAGATGTATATATCTCAGCTTACATACCCAGAAATGTATTATTCCAAACAGTTCGCATGTTGCAATTTAGGAATACATGATTCTGAAATGGACAAAGGTATAATGAGTTTTTGGACAGAAATCATGGGAGGTCGTGGTTCAACATAAGTGTGTCACTGCGTCTACAAATTTTTGATGACTGAGATTAACACAAACAAGAAGCTGATTGTCTGGTCGGACAACTGCGGCGTACAAAATAAACACCAGATAGGCTTGTAAGGGAGGTACACCAATGTACCTCCCTTACAAGCCAAAGGAATATTTGCTGAAATTGAACACAAATTTCCTGTAAAGCGACATACATTCTTGGCTTGTGACAGAGATTTTGGTTTCGTGGAGAAACGGAAGCGGCGATGTAAGGCAATAAAGTACTAAGGCAACATTTGGAAACCTGGAAGGTCCCTTGTTGATTTTGTCGCGGTTGATGGGGAGGAACATCCTACAAGAAACTGATTGCCACCGGATAAAATATCGCACATTAGGGCAATGTTGTCCTTTCTTGACACCACAGCCAGGGAGTACTTTTCACAGCTGTGTGATAATACTAGTTAAGTTTACGATTATAAGTTTGACATAAATAAATCAGACAAATTCATTTGACTATATTGTTGATTTGCAGTATCTATGGAACTAAAACAAAAATATAAGTGACATTGCACATACAACGTTTTGACTGGCACAACCAGCGGACACTAACAACGTTTTGACAACCTTGCCTACTACATGTATTTTTTTCCAAAAGTTATACAGCCCATCTTTTCTTTGAGTTGTTTCTTAAACTAGAGAGTATAAAGTGATGTTATAACAAAAGGCAAGGTCTATACTTTTAACAGTGACGAGTGTGGACCCTACGCTCAAGAAGGTCACTGAAATGAGTGAAATTCTGAACAAGCATTTTAGAGCATTATCAAGAAATTAATTAATAAATGGCTTTTTTTTCTGGATAGACGCCTGCTGCGGTGAAACAGAAATAATACTTACGGCTCTACAGTAAGAACTCATTAGAAAACTAAATCAATTTATTGGTCTTGACACTAGGCCTTTTAACCATTATTATCCGGTTAACACCTAATCTAATTATCTAATGTCATGTATCGTAATCCCGGATTTTTGATTAATTGATCAGACTATCAAATTGAAATCCAGGCCCACACTTAGCTACACAAACCGAACCAATTAGTGAAAGTGACTTAGTGCACTGAATACTTTTAAGTATGAAATGTCAGAACAGAACTCATTTATCATAATTTAGCTAAACATGAATAAAAGATAATTTTAGTAACAAACATATAAAACTGTCTTCAAATATTTTAATCCGCATTAGAATGGTTAAATGTGTTAAATCAATTATTTATATATGAACAAACGAAGGTTATTTTAGATTAAGTAATGTATGAATAATAATAAGATAAGCTTAGTTAGTAATGAACAATAAATTTAAGCTTAAAATTTAAATCCACACTTGCAATATATTAAGTAAATATATTGTGTTTGAATAAGGGGTTGATCCCGTAAATAAAGAAGATTTGTATTTGAATTATCTGCAGTATATGTTTTTTCTTCGTACTGAAAAATTGATAAAATGGCACTTATTACGTATTGGAAAGGCAGGCCTCAATATGTTCAATTTAGAAAAATCGTTCAATGGTTGAACATCTCCAACCAGAAGAGGGCATGTTAAAGACCCATCTTATAATTTTTTTCTCACTTTTTATTATTCATTTCCCTTTCTTGCCCTCCTCATTTTTATTTTCCTTTCTCGCTTGAAGAATATATATATATATATATATATATAAATATATATAGTTCGACACTCATTCTCATTTACGTTCACTTACCTGTTGCTCACCTTACCATACCATCTATTTACCGAATCATTTACTCTTTTTACTGTCTTTTTCTTTAACCACTCTGAAATACTCCTTTATAATAATGGGTGAAATGGTGCATACATCTTGTTGTACTAGCCGCTTTTTTAAGACATCTGTTGCAATTAAATTGTGATGTTAGTTCCATGGTTGGTATTGTTTACCTATTACTTTAAATAAGATGTTTACTTAACAATAAAAAATAGCATTATTTACTCATCATGCTACGAAACTAGTTATTAGTCATAATATATAAAGTAAATGTGCTAAGTGGACCAATATTTGTTGCGCGTTATATGTGCAAACAGTTCTGACAGAGTTTGCATGAAATATGGAGTCGCACGTTTGTTTTGTCTTTGTTTCTTTAAAGAATTTATTTTACTTTAAAATAAAATATTACCGTTAAATATTGTTAATGAGGACTTTTAATTTATAGGGTTATTCGTTTAATAATGCATCACAAACATTCAAAGGTTTAAAACTACCGAAACGCGATGTTTGCTTTAACGGATTAGGAGGTTACGCAAAGGAAGAGACCTATAAAAGTACAGCGAAACGGACTCAAACTGGAGGAGTTAAGCGACCGAAAAATGTTACACCAACTCGCAAATTTCGTATTTTATCAAAAGACAGTAATAGCTTGGACGATTTTGTCCAACGCAAAGACGGGGCATGAAGTGCGTATTATTACTTTTTCTATACATATTTATAATTTTTTCTATACATTTTGTAACTGTAATGCCAAAAAGTATTTCTTGATACATCAAAGTTTTTTAGTACTTACTACCATTTGCATAATATATTTTTTTACCAAAAAGTAACTTGGTTTTTTGTTCTATTCTGTTTCAAAATCAACACTAACCATGTGTTTATTTAAATACCAAAGGGCCATTCAAATTAATCGTCTGCAATGACGCATTCTTAAGATGGTACGGGGGAAGTAATTAAAATTAACGTTACGGCCTCGAATGGAAATGAATCTGCCTAGTAGAACAGATTTGATCCAGTTTTAATTTTCGTTTTAAATAAATGTTCCGACTCACTTTTTATAATTCACATTTATTCACTTGTAATCCATGGTGTTTAATATTTTTCATTTTTGTAAAAGCCCATCAAATTTTACTTAAATAATTTGACAGTTGACGTTTCCTCACAAAGTTAATTATGAGTTTAGCGCTGTCCTTTCCATGTCAAGCTGCGAAGGTCTCAAACTATCATTTTGATAAGAGATGTTAAATGGAAGCCGTAAACTTAAGGATTTTGGATTTGTAAAATGGATGTTTATGTAAAAAATTTATTTACGTAGTGTATAAAAAAAAGTTATAGTAAAAATATGAAAATATCTAGTCAGTTATAAACATACGCCGGGGCCATTGGGCGGTTGTGCAGGGATCCCTCTGGTATTCATGCGACATACATGTTCTTCAATACGTCTGATTGTATTATCTAAATCATCGGCATCGTATTGCGACCATAGTTTTTCAGCGACAGCACTGGCACGGGGCCATACGCGCGGTCCTATATTGAATTCATTTACAACTTCAGCCCACATGCAAGCCTCACCGCCCCATACGAGTTTCATTTGTTCCGGCGTACCACCAAAATCAAATGGATCGCGCTCATAGAATTTCCTCCAATCACCGCCGCTTGATAAACTGTCCAAATAATAACCGTGGGATACAATAGTTCGTTTGCCAGCACGTGTTGCCTACAAATAATATAATATGAAAATAATTTTCATATAAATTTTCAGAACATCAACGAAATAGATATCATTCTCAAATATGAACTAAAATTTTTAATTAGGTAAGGTAATTATTTTGCAAACTGTATATTGACTTTATGAAACATCCACCTAGCTATAAAGAACCAGGCCAGGGTAGATGTCATCCATTTCTAGCATAGGTGGTAGTCTTCATCAGTACTCTCTCCTTTCTATAGCTTTATTGTAGTCAATTAATAAAAGCTAACTACTTTGTACATTGACCCACCCGGCTTGTTTAACTTTAACAATCAAAATATATTAGCAGAAACGCGCTATTCTTTTGGATGATATAATGTATGCATGATAGTATTACTTTAAGACGTAAATAACTAGTAGTGTTATTTATTAATTAGCTAAGTTAATTTCGAAAACTGCATATTGACTATGAAATACCCAACTACGAGGGAGAGTCAGTATTTATCCGCAATATGTCTGTATTTGTGTTGCTATTGGCAACCGTTGTTCCGTTGCCGTTTGTGTTTCTATTGACAACCGTTTTACAGTTGCCTTTTTCGCGCGCAGACGTTATGCATTGGTACAGTCTTAATACGTATGCATAGATTTGAAGTTGATAAGTCAGTTATATTGTCGCAGCTGTTACATTAAACATGGCAGCTCCTCTTTCCGTTTGCATCAAAGAAGAGCAGCGTTCAGTAATTTATTTTTTTGTGGTCTGACGGCGTGTCAGGGGCCGAAAGCTATAGAAGACTTTTAACACAATATGGAAACAGTGTTTTGCACAGAGTGTCTATGAATGGACTGAAAAATTAAAAAATGGTCGTACAAGTGTTACACATAAAGAAGGAGCCGGACGCCCATCTACGTCCACAACGTGATCGCGTACGTGTCATAGCTTTAAAAGACAGACGAATAACTATTGATGAAGTGGCAATTGCTGAGCAAATTAGTCTTGGTTCTACCTATGAAATAATCCACAGAAAACTTAACTTTCATAAAGTTTGTGCAAGATGGTCTCAAAACAACTCACAACATAGAATAAATAAAAGCGCTTAGAGATTAGCCAACAAAATTTGGCTCGCTATGATAATGAACGTGATGCATTCTTGCACAGAATCATCACTGGTGACGAAACATGGGTGAACTATTACGAGCCGGAGAGTAAACGGCAGAGCATGGAATGGAAACATCCACAATCGTCCACCAAGAAAAAGTTCAAACGCCAATCGCCAGCAGGAAAATTTATGCTAACAGTTTTTTTCTGGGATTCACAAGGCCCTCTCCTGGAACATTATCAGGAAAGAGGTACAACAATAAACAGTGATCGTTATAGTGAGATGCTTATATACAGACTGAAACCTGCAATTCAAAGCAAACGGAGAGGAAAACTGCCTAAAGGCATTGTTTTGTTGCATGACAATGCCCATACTGCTCATAATGTTGAAAACCTCCGATAGATTAAGTTTCAGGTATTGCCTCACGCTCCGCACCTCGCTCCTTCTGTCTATCACCTGTTTGGTCCACTCCAAGAAGCATTAAAAGGCCGTAGTTTCAACTCCCTCCAAGAACTGAAAAAAAAGTGGTGCATGTGTGGCTTGTTGTTCACTACAATCTTTTTTCTGAGGGCGTAAAGAAGCTTGTGCAACGATGGAAGTGTTGAAGTGTGTTGAAAAGCAGGGGAAGTATGTTGAAAAATGATATTATTATAACTTTTGTAATTTAATTGAAATAAAAGTTATAACTGCATTGCGAATAAATACTGACTCTTCTTCGTCCTTTAAAATACCATAGGTGACATACCACCTATACCAGAAATGGGTTCCATCTACTTTTAATTGTATGGTATTATTATCTTTGATATATTATAATGGTAGTGGTGTTTTGTATATCACCTAGTCTTCATGTTTCTATCAAAATTTGTGTTGCAATAATTTCTTAAAAGTTGATATAATTAATTTTAAGTGTTATGCTAAAAATAATGTGGATAGTAGCATTGTGTGGATCTGGGATGATTAAGACTTATGAATCTACAAAATAAATATTAGTTTTATCCTTACTTTGTCTACAACTTCGTCTCCTCCAATTTTCCATACATGTACAATGGTGCTATTTGGAATATTTACACCATTTACAAATACTTCTTCCCACACTATAGTTTTTGCTTTATGCTTATTTTCTACTATGTTGAGAAGCTTCTGAATGTAATAGTTTTCTAACGCTTCATAATTGTCAGTTATGTTTAATGATGCCATAAATTCTCGTAATGCTTTATTACTTTCCCTACAAGGTATATAGCTTACAGGAAACTATTGACAATACTCTTATTTTAAAATTTTCTGTGGACTGTATGGTTTCTCTATTATCATCTTTTAGATAAAACTTACCAACATTCAAATTCGACTTCATCTCCTCCCAAATGCAAATATTCATCGGGGAAGACGTTTATCACCTCACCAAAAAATGTATCAAGAAATGTATAGAGTGTATTACTGCTTGGATCCATCGGGCCGTATTTTCCAGTTGGTTTATTATTGTCATAACACTTTGTAAGAATGTCTTTTATTCCTTCGCCCCAGGATCGTGTATGTCCTTAACGAAATAAAGAAACTTGTGTGTTTTATATTTTAGCATTGTAAAATCATTTCTGTAGTATTAGAACCTAGTTTCTAACTAGTATCTTAAATTTTCTAAACTCTTCACCTTATTTCGTACTAGACTACTTACCAGGTGTATCAAATTCAGGAACTACACGAATTCCTCTTAATCGTGCATATTCAATGACATATTTAACATCATCGGGGGTGTAAATTTTGCCGGGCCGATAAGCACCATTTTTACTAAATAAAAAACATCTTTAGTATATTTTGTGTATAATTTCTCAAAATTTAATAAATAATGCAATTATTATTTAAACTGCTTTTGTTTATAATTTTAGATGATTTTTATACTTTGTTTATACATAAATATACTTTTTTTAATTTGCTGTCTATCATCATTTAATACTTTAAAGTAATAAACACTATTATGATATTTTGATTGGATTAACAATCTAAGGGTTGCTTCTTTTATGTGCTTTGAATAAAAATTGCTGAATAGTCGTAATGATTTATAATGTTTTAGCTAATCATATTATACCAATTATTTATTAATATATTTTCAGAATGGGATCAATTACTAGATATTTCGTATGATAATTGCTTGCTCTGGAAGAAATATTTGTTGGGTTTTACCCGTACCTTTCGCGTATCTTCGATTGTGTGTCAGATTATTCAACAAAAATTCATGCAAATGAGCGTTTAAATGATTTAAATATCATTAAAATCAAAATCTCGAGCTCATTAGCGATAAACAGAAAACAAGTAACTAAGAGTCTTGATGTGCCTGAAGTGGCGAAAGTAATCACATGAATTCTATAAAGTTCTATTTTAGATCCAACAGGTCCAATATTATATTTATTTATTGACGTTGGTTGATCCATAATAAGGGTGTTTTAATAAATGTTATATTACATGTTTTCCTTAGCTTCCTTAGTTTTAATTAATTTATTGCTTTCGGGTTCGCTTACAATATAAGCTCCCTTCAGGCTTAAAACTAAATAAAATAAAAATTAGGTACTAATTAACAGAAAATAATTAAGAACTTACAATTTTACTTAGGAAGTGTAGCACTGAAAATTATGAACTAACTGACAAGTTGTTCTATGAGTGGTTGCGTGGGGAATGAAATTTGTTAGGGTTACATGATGTGTGTCTGTTTTCTTGTTTGCGTGGGTGATTCTGAAGTGTGATGTAGATTATGTTTGAGAAGTGTTAAATGGGTTATATGTTTGTTGTTTCTAATGTTTTGGAAGGATTTGAGAAACATTAATAACTGTGTTTTTTTGTAGGTGAATTTGATCCTTTATGCAGTTGTATTTAGGAGAATTTTTAATTTTTCCTATTTCGAATCCATGACTTCTAATAGAGTTAATTTTGTCCCTTTCTTTTCTTCATGTAATAGTTTTAGGTTTTCTATATATTCAAAACTAAATCTTCCTACGTTTGGTGTCATTTTGGTGGTTAAATGTTCTTTGTATCCTGTCTTTATAGGTCTTTCGGTTTTTCCAATATAGGTGGCGTTGCAGCCGCTATAATTGATTCTATAAGCTCCATTCTTGTCATAGTCCGTCAGTCCTTTTGTTTACTAGACCTTGATATGTGAATTTCCTGTATATGATTGGGGCTTTTCTTTCGCACTTTTTGGGTTGTCTCTTGTTTTGTTATTCTATTTTCAGCATAATTCTGTTTACTATGTCTGCTGAGTATCCGTTGTTTAGGGCGATGTTTGTTATTATGTCTTTTTCTTTCTTTTCTTGTGCGTGTTGGAGTAAGTTGATAAGTCTATTTATTGGGCCTATACAGCAATTGTAAGGCCCATTATAGTGTATGGAGCTCTAGTATGGTGGGCTAAAGTAGAACAAAAGAAGGTACAGAGCATACTACAAAAATTGCAAAGAACTGCATGTCTTAGTATAACTGGGGCAATCTCTACCTCTCCCACTGCTGCATTGGAGGCACGCACAGGATTGCTTCCCATGCACCTACTAGTGAAGAGGGATGCTTCACTAGAAGTTGTTGGGTTGTTTATGTCCGTAGAGAATTTATTGAGACCATTTTGGGTGCCTTTCCAAATGCATATAATGTCGTCCATGTAACGTTTCCATGTAATATGTTATTGGCTAGTGCTAGATTGTAAATTTGTCTTCTATGTTGTCCATGTAGATGTTGGCTAAGAAACCTGAAACTGGGGAGCCCATTGGGGTTCCGTCTGTCTTTTTGTATATTTTATTGTTGAAAGTGCAAAATTTTGTTCTGTGGATAGCTTTATGAATTTTAGAATATTTTAATGTCCTTTCTGTCTTTTAGTTCATTTTTTAGAATTTGTTCAATTATATTTAGTGTGTAGTCTGTAGGGATGTTGATACAGAGGTTTGACATCGAATGAAAGCATTATGTTTTTTCTTGTGAGGTTTATGTTTTGTAGGTGCCTTGTTAGTAATGTGGAGTTATTTATTGTGTGTGTTGGGTTTGCAGTTGATATGTTTGTTGACTATTTGTGCTATTGTGTTTTTGGTGCATTATATGATGTGGTTATTAGTCTCATTGGAATATTGTTCTTGTGTAATTTGGAGATTCCAAAACTATGTAGAATGTCCAAATTGCACAAAAACAATATTACTATGAGAGCAATAGTCACATCATATAATACATCAAATGGCTTTGTTGCATAGCAATAGTATATTTAATGTGGTAATAATGATACAAACACAATAGCACAATCAACCAACTATTCAACAAAGAGATGAACAAAAAAATACAGACACACATTAAACAATTCCACAGAACTAACAAGATACCTACCAAACATAAATCTCACAGAAAAGACATTATGCTTTCATTCGATGTCACAAACCTCTATACGAACATCCCTATAGACTACATGCTAAATATAATCGAACAAATCCTAAAAAATGAATTAACAGTCACAAAGGACATAGAAAATATTCAAAAATTAATAAAACTATGCACAGAACAAAATTTTTACACTTTCAACAATAAAATACACAAAATGACAGACGGAACCCCATTTGACTCCCCAGTTTTAGGTTTATTAGTCAACATCTACATGGACAACATAAAAGACAAAATTCACAACCTACCACTAATCAATAACATATTACTATGGAAACGTTACATGGACGACATTATATGCATTTGTAAAGGCACCCAAAACAATGTCAATAATTCTCTAAGGACATCAATAATATACAGTCCAAACTTAAATACACACAACAACTAGAATCTGACACTTCCTAAACTTAACCATCACAAAAACCCAACACCAATTTACATTTAGCCCCTAAAGAGAACCCACTTTCTGTGACGCTATAATACCATAAACCTCACATCACCCACTAGAACACGACTAAGCCGCCTTTCATGCCTACATAAATAGACTTAACAACTTACCCCTAAACGAGCAAGAAAAAAAAAGGTAAAAGACATAATATTATTATTATTTTTCTTATGTAGGGAGTAGGATCATCACCCCAACCACGTCGACCTAAAAGATCTTATGTAGCATGTCCCTTCTTGTCGTTTAAAACAGTCTCAGTTCTTTCATAAACTTTATGACTGTTTTCAGGTGTTCTTCCCTGATGTTTCGCGGCAGTTACTGTCATGTCCATGAGCTGTCTTTGTCTGCAGTTCGATGCCGCCTGACATTCATATAATATGTGTTTTGCCGTTACTGCCTTCTCATTGCATAATCGACATGTAGGGTTCTCAACCTTAGCAATTTTATGCATATGGTAGTTTAGAGGACAATGCCTCGTAATACAACTCGTATATATGGAGAGTTCCTCTTTGTTGAGACTGAGTATTTTGTTATTTACTTCAGATCTCAGGTCTATAAAGGCAGTTGAATGTTCTTTAGTGCCTATTAGATTACTCTTTGTCCATGCCTCGCTAGCTTGTCCGCCATTTCATTGCCGTCAAATCCTGAATGTGATGGCACCCACCATAACCTTAAATGGTTATGTCTTGCCAGTTCTTTCAGTGTGTATATTGATATTAGCCCCTTTCATGCAATTTTCCATGATTTCTAGAACACAGTTATCAATGGTTACTATTTAAGCTTGTAGAATAGAGGTGTGTGTGTACTTAGTGAAATCACTGTACTGCACTTAGGATCATACACTCCAGCCCCTGCTCCATCACTATTCAATTTAGAATCAATTATATACCATTTCAACGCACCTTTGCCATATGAAGGTCCTTTTTCCCAGACATCCCTGGTATGAATGGTAACTATAAATGGTTTTTCAAAGTTGAACTTTAGTGGCATGTCATCCCACCTGTTATCGGTGAGTGTTGCCGCCCCCGACTCTTTGAAGATTTTTAAATATCCTGTAAGATTGCCAGCTTTTATTCTTGTTGTCCAAACGATAGCCGTGGCCTGATTTAAAGCATTCCTCTTCACTAGTAGGTGCATGTGAAGCAATCATGTGAGTGCTTCCAATGCAGCAGTGGGAGAGATAGAGATTGCTCCAGTTGTGCCAAAGACATGCAGTTCTTTGCAATTTTTGTAGTTTGTTCTGTGCCTTCTTTTGTTCTACTTTAGGCCACCATACTAGAGTTCCATACAATATAATGGGCCTTACAATTGCTGCATAGGCCCAATAAATAGACTTAACAACTTACCCCTAAACGAACAAGAAAAGAAAAAAGAATAAGACAATAGTAAACAACGGATACTCACCAGACATTATAAACTATACTATGCATAAAATAGAAAAACAAAACAAAAGACAACCCAGAAAGTGTGAAAGAAAAAACCCAATTACATACAGGAAGTTCACATACCAAGGCCTAGTAAACAACAGACCAATCAGAAAATACCATATAAAATGTGGATATAACAAAGAATAAAATAACCGATCTACTCTGCAAAGCAAAAAGAAAACAGACACTAGTGACGATAATGGACTTTACAGAATCAGTTGTGGCGACTTCATTGGCGAAACCGGAAGACCACTTGTATTGGCGAAACCGGAAGACCCATAAAGACAAGATACAAGGAACATTTAGCCAACAAAATCACATCAAACTTAGGAAGTCATCGTTTTGAAGATAACCACAAAATTAAAATAGAGAACCTAAAACTATTACATAAAGAAAAGAAAGGGACAAAATTAACACTATTAGAATCCCTCGAAATAGAAAAATTAAAAAATTCACCTAAATACAACTACATAAACGGTCAAATTCACCTACAAAAACACAGTGTATTCATTTTCCCAAAATCCTTCAAAAACACTAAATAGAACAGACCAACATATAACTCTTAATACTTCTCGAACATAATCTACATCACACTTCAGAATAACGCATGCAAAACAAAACCACAGGCACACATCACGTAACCCTAACAAATTTCATTCACCAGGCAACCAGTCATACTATATCTTGTCGGTTAGTTCATAATGTTCTCCGAACTTTAATTTTTTAAGTCCCTAATTGTTAGGATAAGTTTAATTGTTTGCATTCCAATTTCATAAGATCTTTTAGTAATAATAAGAAACAATCCAACGTACGTATAGTCATATAAACGATTTTCAAATTGGTTTGCTAAGCCAGGAGTGCACGTGGTTAAGCGTTGCTTTCATTAACGAATGCAATAATGCTATGTGAAAACGGAGGATACTAATGAAGGTTATAACATATGCCATAAATGGGCATCTACCCTTACCTCGTCTGTTTTAAGCCAATTTAAATTTATTAAGCATCAATATGCAGTTATCGAAATAATTAAATCACTTGATTATTAAAATAATTTTGCGCAGTATTATCAACTAAGAAATGATGCGACAAAAGTTAATATTACACAAAAAATAATGCGAGCTCCAATTAATTTAATTCGAAACTAACCTTAGTTCAGGATATTTCACACTTTGAAATGGAAAACTTTGATCGTCAACAATGTGCCAGTGAAAAACATTAAACTTATTATATGACATTGCATCTAAATTTTGCAATATAACAGGCACAGGTAAATAATGTCGCGATGTGTCAATGAGCAGTCCCCTATGTGGAAATCTTGGAACATCATCTATCTCAGTTACATTTATTATCAACTGAAAAAAAATACTAATAGTATTACAACTCAATCTGCATTTTTATCAACAAATAAACTTACATTTTTATTTTTGTGATCTCTGTAAATCAATTGTGAAAATGTTTCAAACCCTCGTATAATACCCCATACGGAGACTGCACTTAATTTAGATTTTTCATTAATATTAAGTTTATCTGAAAATTACAAGCAAGAATTAAAATTCTCTTAATTAAATCCATGCGCATGGATCTTCAAATAATCCATGCGGCACGATATGCTATACGCGTAGCAACTTTTGAAAAAAATTAAATAATTCTCAAAGGCATTTAATTACATTCAGTGCGTTCGATTTATTTTTGCTTCTTGTGCAAAGTCATGGTATCATTGATTCAAAATTAGTCTGAATGTTACTTTTGTCAACCAGTTGTCTTATATGTATAATAATTTCTTGAAATGACTTATTCGATCGAAATTCCTTGGATATGTTTTAAAAGCTTTGCCCATCGGAAAGTAGATAACGAAGAATATATACTTTTTAGATCATATTGAAGAAATTAGCGACTTTCAACGATTTTGAATCACTAGATTAAGAGAACGGCTGCTAGCGGAACGTAAAATGTCCGCGATTTAAAATTTTTAATTCTAGATTTTACGTTTTGCTAAAAGGGATGATAAAAAAGGAGCGGAATTTTTGATCCGTTCAAGATTGTATAATATGTTGCCCTCCTCCCTAATATGTTGACCATTTAAACCTTTTATCAACGTTTACGATTATAATTTTAATATCAGTTTTCAGTAGGAACTTTCAACTGGAAGAATACTCAAAAAACTCATTAGTTTTTATCTGAACTACATTGGAATCAGATTTATTGATGGAAGCATATTTGTTTCCAAGGACCAAGATCCACCTCACTGACGTGCGAGACTTACTAAAGAATTTCAGAGAATAGTGCGCACCACTTTATCGAAAGATTCAAACATAAATCTTTTATAATTGTTTGGTCTTCTGCAAAACAAAATTTAATACACTGATATGTTTCATTTCGTAATATGCGGTGGTGTAGTAAGAATCAATATCTAATTTCTAAGAAACTTACATCCTTCGTCCATTCCTACATGCGGCAAATCTTTATCTGCACAAGGTTGATTGAAGGATATCACCAATGTATCCAAGTATCCCAAATTGTAATTGTCTCCTCGGAATATAGTTTTATATAATTTTCCATCTGTAGTTAGGTCGATAATATCAACTTGCTTTGTTGATTTTGAGTAAGTATTTGTTATCGAGATTATTTCATGATATCTGTTTATGGCATGTTGCAGTATGGAGCAGTTGTTATTAAGTATCTGAAATGTTATTAGCATTAAATGAAAGCTTTAGATTTGAATAGATGACCCAAATGGAGCTTATTGAGCATGTAAAATACATAACATATAAAAATACGGTCAACAATTAGTACTATAGTTAAATCGATTCTTCTGAAACGATTATCTAAAACTGAATTAATTTGAAATATCGATACATAAAAGAAACTATTAGGAGTACCGTTTGAATACAATTGTACTGAATTCATGACATAATGAAAGAAAAAATTCAGTACTGCATCTACCAAAAAGGCAGTACAAAATCAAAAGTTTTTAACATCCTATACAATACTTAAAACGAAGCAAAATTTAATAACTATTTCGAAATATAGGGACCCTATTCAAAAAATTATAAAAATACATTGTATATTTTTGTACTTTTTCACTGCTTGTTCAAACCGCTCCAGGTAAGGTATGCGAACTAAAAATCCGTAGGTACTATTTTCTAAATTTATTTATTCAAGTGACTAATGATATATGAAAAATAAAAATCTTTTTAAACTTCCGACTTAATTACACTAAGTACTCCATGCGCAGCTTTATTAATTTTGTTTCTATTATTATAAAGGAGCCGCTCAAAACATTTTTGGTCAAATTCTTTTATAAGAATATATAGATAGATATGTTATCGGCATATCGTCATAGCTTCCAACTAAATCGATAAATGAATAAAACATTCAAAAACCACCAATTAAATAAATAAATAACGCAATAATGAAATAAATCAAAAATTGATTTATTATAAAATAATTGGAAAGAGGAAAAGAACTGCGAGGTGTAATACCAAGTTTTTTAAGCATGTAGCCAGCGAACTGTATAGACTCGACGACTTAAGCCTCAAACTAGGCAAACTGGTGCACGAAACAGGGGAGGCGCAGGGAAGTCAGTCAGCCGCAGCGGGAGGAAAAAGCGCTGCCGATTGCTGTCGCAAACACGGAACTCGTGTCTTGTCGTGGGTCAGAGAGAATGATACGTTCTTTCCCTTTTATGTCGACCAACCAATTTTTTCGATTTCAAATGAAACCAAACAACGTTCGTTACTCCGTGCGTTGCAGCTCTAAGGAGGGGAAGGATCATAGCTAATTGCCGCAAAACCACATACAACATCATTTCGTACATTCATGTGTGAGACTGAGTCAGCAGAGAAGTGAGATGAAAAGCATATATCATTATATTTTGCTACTGATCTTCCTTTTGTTATGGTGTTTGTCCTAGGCAGTTGTCTTTCATATTTTTTTGTGCGATTGCATCGAGAGCAAAAAGACCAACAAAAAAGAGAGGAGAAGAATATGTTTCGTACTTTTTTATAACGCCTTCCTTCTTGCGATTTTTTTTATTATAGGGTTTCGCTTCGGGCGATGCTAATTTTCGAATAAACAAGCTCTTAATAGGATTATTGAACCTGGGGTCATTGTCTCGGCGAGAGAGATTTTTACGACACTCTTAATGAGGTTATTGAACTTTGCATGACCTCGTCTACTAAAGATTTCGATATATCATATTTTTCAACGGACAATTTTTAATGAGTTTAATGAACTTTAAGGGCGTCACCTTAAGCTAAACAGATTTTGCTATTATTCTTAAGAAGAGAGCACCGTTTTGAACGCTTTCCATGCAAAATCCGCCGTCATTATCATTTGGTTGGTCTTTAGCCGCAGTAGAAGGGGAATTGCAGTTCATTGTTCGTTTGCACGCTAAAGCTGATTGGAGAGCAACCCATCATAGGATAAGAGAAATGTAATATCGTGGCAGGGATGCTAAGCGATATTGTTCCTTAAAATTTCTAACGTCCGCAAAAATGCTTCCGATTCTAGGAAGCCTCCCTTCCTAACGAATTTCACGGTAATTTCGACTAAGTCCTGTCTAGTTGCTGCCGTCAGCGTCTAGAGCTACCGCCATCGAAGCTGTACGCCAAAAATCTGTAGGTTCAAATAAAATCCCAGATCCCAGCCACTTTTAGACAAGACGCTTTCTGGATCTTGTTCTGGTAACTTCGAGTGAGCATTTCGCTCGTTATCAGCATAATACCCTAAAGAATAAATGAATAAATATTCGTGTCCATAGTGACCATTTTCGCACACAGTTTTGACATTTCTAGGCATTTTCAGACATTTATAAGTGAAGCATCGCCAACATAGTCCGGTTAATAAATACATTTACACATTTTAATCCTTGGGCCGAATCTTCCGAACCTCTTATAGCAGTTACCTAATCTACGTCACGTAAACATTCGGCGGAATCTTTCTATACTTCTTCTTTTCATTTTCACATCTATTTTTGCTCAATATGCAGTTTTCGAAATAATTAACACACCTAATTTTCAACAAATTCTTTGAGTTCAAATTAATTATCTGCTTTAGTTGCCTAAATGATGGAGCTGGCCAATTTTAGTCATACAGTTTTCGCTTAAGGTGAGTCGAAATCCGCTCTATGGGTCGTAACTGAGGCACATTTAATGGAGTCTGTTTTCTCAATAAATTTTATGTAAAAATCTATACCGCCCCGATTGATAATATTTTTGTACAAATGGATTTAATCTACAAAATAGGGTTCGGTTGTTCCCTTTAGTGAAATCGCGATCCACATACATACGTGCTTATTAATTTTTTTCTGAATTGAAACTTTACTTTTTCAGAACTCTTGCTTATTTTCGGCGTAATAATATTGCTTTGTTACAACTTTGTTATTTTTGAACAGAAAATATGACTTATCGCCATAAATTATATGTTTTTTACGATTTTGTTTAAAATGTTTAAACGATCAATTGCCTCTGTTGACATTTCAATGTAAATTTAGGTGTATCAATTTTCTTAAAACGTTTTATTCCGTTCTATCTCAAAATTTTAGACTGCGTTTAATGAATGCGTTTAAGGAACATTAAATTTTGTTCACTTTTCGATATAGTCGCTCTTTTTATTTGTTGGATTTTTTAAATTTCTTTAATTTCCTTCTCTGTTAATTTTCTTCTTGTTTTTACAGAACCTTCTGCTGTCCTAACACCATAACTTTCACTAATTTTCTTCCAAACTTAACAAACTCTTGTTTTACTAATTCCATATTTGGATAGTTCTTTAGCTGCTGCATAGGCGGCTAGTTTTGGTTATCCATTATACACCTCTTCAATTAATTTTGAAGAATAGATATTATGTTATTAGCAATGTAGTTCAATTATTATACAAACACAAGTGACTCAGTAAAAACAAATAAATATGACTTAAAACAAAAGAATTCAATGCTTGATTTTTTTTATATAAAAAACATAAAATAGAAATAGTAGTTCGCATTTTTAGTTCGCATACCTTACACAATCGTTTGATTTTATATTTAGATTATATTCTAAAATGTTGAAACGATGAAACAAAGTTACGTAAATTAAAAATATTCTTATTAACAGGAAATATGAAATCTACTAAATTTAGAAATTATAGTAAAGATTTTTACAGATATTGTTAAGAATATGTATTTTTTGTAATCAAAAGAAATGATTGAAACTCAAACAATAAAATTTCTAGAACGGAACACGTAGTTTAATTTATTTCAATTTTTATGGAGATAATATGAAGATTTTCTGAAAGGCATTAAACAGTATTTCTTATGTTAGAAATATTTGGCCACTAGATCAATATCATTAGAACCAACGTGTTGCGAAAATTCATCGATATTACATTTTCTCCGAGATTTTATTTGTTTAGTTTTCAAATCAATTAATTTGTAGATAATCGCTTGTTATTTATGAATGCGTTTAAGATCACTCAGTTTTTGATAATCATAATTATATAAATAAATTAGGTAATTAAAAATTTTCACACAACAAAAATAAATCCATAATCCATTTTATTAATATTGTTTTAAATTATTTGCTGTTAGGTTTTCAATTATTTTTATGAATGCGAATTATGTATGCTGTCCCAAATAGAATTTTAGAATTTATTGAATTTAACAGGTTACACTTATGCTTGTATAATTTGTCACTGTTCAATTGTTCTGTAGCTACTAAAAAATATTTATATATAAACCTCAAATTTTCAAATTGAAATTTGAGGTTTTCCCGAGTGTAATCTGATGAGTAATTGAGTGTAATCTGATGAGTACTCATCTACTAAACAACTATACATATAGCTGGTAGTCTTCATTGTGCCAACATTTCGCCAAGTACAGGTGGTAACTATGGTAACTTAATATGATAATGGTAACTTAATAATATGATAGATATTTTGTTGGCCGGATGCATTGCACCACTAACACCCAACAGGGCCTGCTGATAATAATAAATGTTCACAAAACTATATGATCTGATTATTTATGACACCCATTGTTGACAAATCAGATATTTTTTAACTGACACTGATCAATGATACATCATGTTTATAATTATAGTATAGTAATTTATTCGATATATGATAGTGGCTTACCTCAAATTTAAATTCTTTAGGATTAATCATATAATACTCTTTTTTGGTAAAGATATACGCAGGTTTGGGCCAGACCTCACCTTTTGTAGCTATAACTGCTGGTCCAGGTTCTATGATATACGAATATATTGAAACAATTTCAAAACTAAGCACCAAGAAACTTATAATACTGAAGTTGTAATCCATGTTATTTGTTTAATTCACTCGAAAGATTTTGCATGAATAAATGGCACTGAAATTTGTAACCTTTTCCTTTACTTATGTTCCTTTTATAAATAATAAACAAAGATAAAACAATGAAAAAATGTTACTTTTAAATAGACACTTTTAAAACAAGTACCGATTGTTCTATTTGTAATTTAAAAATTATGAAGTATATCAATTAATAACTAGATATGTTTTGTATTTACGCTTTTGATTTTGACTAAGAACTGATAATGCTGATAATATATTTTATTTTAAATTATAAATTTTATTGCACAAATGGACAGATTATATTTTACGTGAATTGATATTAAAGTATAATATATTCAAAAACTAAATTATGTATGTTTTAAAGCAGCGCTTACGACGTTCTGTTATTTCGTACGAGTATATAATTCACGTTAATAAATTAATTACTTAATTGGATCGCATATTGTACAGTAATAGTTCTTTGAGCGTTTATTACATTATTTATACGAGGGTCGTCCAAAATTTCATGAGGAATTCCAATGATATTGCTAGGTGGCAGTGCCTTCTTACTAAATCGAAGATCTTAAAGACCATAAATCCCTCGAAAAAAGTCACTTATGTAATATATAATGTTAAAATTACTTCTACTTTTTCTTCATAAAAAATTTGACGATTTATCGAAAACTATAGCGCAACAACAATCGGATCAGAACTATAAGTATGGGGGATGTCTTTTTAATCTCTATATATATAAAAGGATACGCCCGATACACTGACTGACTGACTCATCAACGCCTAGCCCAAACCCCTAGACATAGGAACTTGAAAATTTGGCAAAGGCTTCTCCTCATGACGTAAAGAATTTTTCGAAATTCGACCCCAAAGGGGTTAAAAGTTTTATGCAATTTCGGAAACGGTAAAACGTAAAAGCTTGAAATTCGGCTGAAAGACTTTCTTGACACGTGTAAGATGAAATTTTTATTTTCAGTTTTTGAAGGGTTAAAAACTGGGGTTGAAGGCGTATAAAACAAAAATTAAACTTATCGTATCTCAAAAACCAATTAGTTTAGGAAGTTGGAATTTGGCAAAAATATTCTTCGTTAAAATCCATTAGACACATGTAAGACAAAATTTTGTCCTCAGCTTTCGAAGGGTTAAAAGCGGGGGTCGTATCTCTATATATAAATGGATACGCCCTATACACTAAGTGACTGACTCATCAAGCCCAGCCCAAAACCCTACACCTAGAAAGTTGAAAATTTGGCAAAGGCTTCTTCTCATGATTTAGAATCATCGCGAGATTTGTGCGTACACGTTTGAATTCAGAGTCCGACCGAGAAATTGTCTATAGATGTGGTGCTTCATTACCAAAAACAGCAGCCAACACGGCGATGTTGTTGCGATCAACATCTTCGAAAGTTGTAAAAAATTATTGCTCGGAAATACTGTCGATTCAATTCCATGTTTCTGAACGCCTTACTAACTTTAAAAATTCAGTGTGACTAAACCACTTGTTATATTTTGATGAAATTTTCAACACGTGTCAAAATAATGTTGAGGTTAATTTCGGAGCCATATGTTTTGTTACTTGCGGCCTCTATTGGCTATATGCAAAACTAAATTAACATCCCTCGTATAATTTGGAATAAATGTAAGACAAAATCAAGGCGTTAGTTATCATTGAAAACATTTTTAAATAATTATTTAGTAATATGGTCAGAACATTAAAGTTTTGGTATATGTACTCGATAGTCAATTTATTAAGCATAACATGATAGAGAGACGCTGTTCCGAAAGTTTTAATTATATTTGTGTCGATTAGTAATTTATTTCTAATTACTCTGTAATCACAGTCCAATATGACTTACACAATTAGTTTAACTTTTATCAGTAGATAAGTGAAAGTGCGTCTGAATAGAAACGTTATAAAATTAAAAATAGAATAAGACATAATATGATTTAACTTACATAGATTGAAGCAATTTAAAAAATTTTCTTTAAAACAAAACGAACGGAAAGTTTAGAATTATCGATTCAATCGTTTGAGATATTTTAATTAATTCCTTGTTATTGACAAAATATATAGCTACATTATAAATACTCAGTTTGTAATTGAGAAATAAATAAATATTTGAACATTTAAATTTAATAGATAAATTTTAAATCTATCAAGAAAGTTATGCTTTCAGTCCTCCATGCTTACTAAACGAATGAAGTTAATTTTTAATAAAATTTATAATTAAATGGGATTTACCTATTACCTGAATGTATCTCAATAATTTAGTATACAACTATTTTTAAATTATATTTATTTGTCAAACGTATGAACTTATTCCAATGCATTAAAATTAGCTTCGTTTTGTATTTTATATTATATCATGTCTAATGTTTTAATTAAGGTTTCCTACTTGATATTATTAATAAAGTAGGCTTCATAACTAGAGTTGTGATCGCTCAATCGAATAATTATCAAGTCTAGTGCCCACTGAGCGCCTCACTATTCAACATTTATTTGTCGGATCTTGAGGAGGTGTTGCGGAAAGGGCAAGGTGGTGG
>WYDF02303317.1:0-15450 GCA_009867245.2 Adranes taylori
ATATATATATATATATATATATATATATATTATATAACCCTTAGCAACTGTTAAGTTCTACATATTCCACAAAGCCATAAAAACAACTTTATAAGTAACTGTTAAAGCAATCCTATGTTATTAGCTTAGGATCAGGAGTGACGATTTGTTCAAAATCTTTTATCTCACTTGAAGAAACAAATAATAGCCAGAAATGGATAATATAGATTTTAAAGCACATAGAAATTCAAGAAAGATTTGTATGACTGGCATGTATGGCTCTCCTTGAAGAACTGACAATGTTCAGGGGTTTAAAGTAGCAAAATAAAGAATGGTGTTTTTTTGCTAGAATAGATACTACCCGAATTATTTTTATCATATTGTTATTCTAGTGATAGTTATTTGTCATACAAAGGTCTTTTAACCATTCCTTCGAAATATTTTCATGTATAAATTATCAAATACAAATGTACGTGTGGAGATAAGCTACTATCATTTAACAATTTCAATTTATCCATACATATAACTACACCACTGTACAAACCATCGTCTACAAACTCCACATACTTCAGATTTGACAAGATTATTGAACAAAACCGACGGATATAATCCGGCTAAACCTAATTATGTTCGACGGTTTTGTACACCAGCAAGAACGGCATTTCGGTACGTCGTTTTTGTTCGAACAGACTTGTTCGTCGGACAAAGCTGTCGAACAAAAACGTAGTCTATGGGTCCCTTAATGTAGAGTTTGATGGTGTTATCCACTGTTCAGTGACAAAAACAACCCTTGCTTTTTCTCGTGCTAAGATGTTCAGCGCGTGACTCTTGTTTGTGATTGCTTATATGTTTATGTTTAGGACTTTGACGATCAACTGTTGCTTGGGATTGATCCAGTCAGATAGTTCGTAGTCGGAAGTTAAGATTTTGTTTATATTTCTTGCAGCAACTTGTGATATTTTCTGTTTAGGTATATCTTGCAGACACTTCTTATTGGGGGTTTTTGGTGATGGAGACCCTGGTTCTTTCCTTGGCTGATTGTGGGATGCCTTATTGTTTGACTGCTCTTGTCCACATTTTTTACGGTATTTGAGGAATGATCTTCGTCGAAAATTTTGGTCAAATTTCGGTTTTTTTCTTATTCTCACTTGAGTTTAATCAGTGTTTCGAAAATTTGTTTGTTCCCAAGACTTGACCGGTTAGCTGGTTAAACTATTTATTCTACTGCTTATTTCTTGGCATTTGATGTTTGTTTTCGTTATTATAAGATGCTCTTCTTTTAGATGTACCATTATCAAGCATTTGCTGTCCTTCAATACGTAGTCAGTCATAAGCTTGAATTTCGTCCGGTCTAGTTTAACCAATCCGCATCCTATATTCGATATTGCAAGCTTTATGATGTTATCGACGGCCTTAAAATTTGACAAGACAGTTATATATTACGAATTCTAGATGTTTAATTTTTAACGCATAGATATAAAATAGTTATACGTATATTAATGAAACATAATGTGATTATGTAAAAATCAAGGCAGCTCACATAGATATGAAATATAACAGTAAATAGAAATTTCAGTATTGGAGAATACAACCATCGCATTTTGTGATGCGTGAGTAAATGGATCCTTACAAATAAAACCAATGATTTAAGATAATTAATATATAAGCATAAAATATTTACAATATATTCTGATAGGTGTACAATGTACGTATGAAGTAAGGTACGCTAATTCTTAGGGAACCTTGAGCAGATGGTAGACGAAGCTAGATATAGGTATAATGCATGTATGGAGATGTAATGATAATATGTATTTATGGAGGCTAGAGATAATGTATGTATGGAGCAAGGTACGCTAATTCTTAGGGTTGGGGGTGGGGGTGGGGGCAGCCTTAGTCAGATAGTAAACAAATCGTGATATATATAGAAAATATGTTAGTAGCAAGACGAGCATTTTGCTCCTCTTGGCTTTGAAGAGAAATATATAGATCTAAGTACTGGAGAATGAGACCGCTAAGCTTGATCCTGTCAGCAGGTTCGTAGACAGACGGAAGTTAAAATTTTGTTTATATTTCTTGTACCAACTTGTGATATTTCCTGTTTAGGTATATCTTGCAGACACTTCTTATTGGTGGTTTTTTATAGTAGAGGTCCTGGTTCCTTCCTTGGCTGGTCATGGGATGCATTGCTTGATTGCTCTTGTTCACAATTTTTTTGCGATATTTGAGGAACGGTCTTCATCGAAAATTTTGGTCAAATTTCGGTTTTTTATTATTATTACTTGAGTTAAAATCAGTGTTTCGAAAAGTTGTTTGTTCCCAAGACTTGGTCGGTTGGCTGGTTAAATTGTTTATTCTACTGTTTATTTCTTGGTATTTGGTGTTTGTTTTCGTTATTACAAAATGCTCCTCTTTTACATGTACCATTATCTCCCAATTGTTGTCTTTCAATACGTACTCATCAGTGCGCTTGATTTTCCTCCAGTCTAGTTTATCAAGTCTGCATCCTATGTTCGATATTGCAAACTCTATGATATTGTGGAAGGCCTTACAATTTGAAAAGACACTTATATATTACGAATTCTAGATATTTAATTTTTAACTGATAGATATAAAATAGTTATACGTATATTAGTGAAACATAATGTGATTAAGTAAAAATCAAGGTAGCTCACATAGATATGAAATATAATATTATATAGAGATTTCAGTATTGGAGAATACAACCATCGCATTTTGCTATGCGTAAGTAAATGAATCCTTTTAAATAAAACCAATGATTTAAGATAATTAATATTTATTTTACATAAGCATAATATTTGCAATATATACTGATAGGTATACAATGTACGTAGGGAGCAAGGTACGCTAGTTCTTAGGGAACCTTAAGCAGATGGTAGACGAAGCTAGATATAGATATCATGAATGTATGGAGATATCATGATAATATGTATGTATGGAGGCTAGATATAATGTATATGTATGGAGCCTGGTACCTAATTCATAGTGGGAGGGGGACCTTGGGCAGATGATAAACAAAGCGTAATATAGATAGAAAATATATGTGTAGCAAGAGGAGCATTTTGCTCCTCTTAGCTTAGAAGAGAAATATATAGATCTAAGTACTGCAGAATGAGACCGCTAAGCTTGATCCCGTCAGCAGCTTCGTAGTCGGAAGTTAAGATTTTGTTTACATCTTGTTTATGTGATATGTTCTGTTTAGGTATATATTGCAAACACTTCTTATTGGTGGTTTTTGATGGTAGAGGCCCTGGTTCCTTACTTGGCTGGTGGTGGATGCATTGTTTGATTGCTTTTGTCCACATTTTTTTTCGATGTTTAAGGATTGGTTTTCATCGAAAATTCTGGTCTAATTTCAGTTTTTGTGTTATTATTCCTTGAATATAATTAGTGTTTTGAAAATTTGTTTGTTCCCAAGACTTGGCTGGTTGGCTGGTTAAACTGTTTATTCTACTGCTTATTTATTGGTATTTGGTGTCGATTTTCGTTATTATAAGATGCTCCTCTTTTACATGTGCAATTGCTGACCTTCAATGCGTATTTAATCATAAGCTCGATTTTCGTTCAATCTAGTTTATCAAGTCTGCATCCCCTTTTCGGTGTTGCAAACTTTATGATGTTGTCGACGGCTTTAAAATTTCTTAATTGTGTTGGGCAATCAAGCATAGTCCTGTAAGTGGGTTTTCCATGAGAGTATCATTTTGTGACCTAATAAAATGTTTCAGTATCTTGCTGATAGGCAAGTCCTATGGTTCTAACATGTTGCATTTTTAGTTCTTCGACTTTTTTGTCCCTGTATTTAAGTAGACTGTAATGCCTCTTCGCTTCTCTAAGTCCTCTGCGACACAATAAGCAATGGCTCAGTCTTTATCCGAGTGAAATAAATTCTTTTTCATTTCTTGTACCGTTTGAATTTTGTGGTATTTGAATGCGTTTCCCAGAAGTTTCGAAAGTCATCTACAACTGCTTTTTCCTTCATGACCTGCATTATTGTCTATTTTTGATGTGCCATTGCTGTCTTCATTTTCTGGCTGTAAATCTGAGCATTGTTCTATGCCACATAGTTGCGTTTAGACCTCTTTGTTTAAAAAGGTTCATTCATATCTACTGGTTTCATTTGTTTGCATGTGTTTGTCGCTATGCGTGATTACTGTTATTGGTGCATCCGTTGTATTATAATGTAGTACTTTCATTTGAGGCTTGCAGTGTTCCTGTACAGTTGTAGAGTACATCGTACCGCATTCTAAGGTTTCACATTTTGTACTTACATTGTAGTTTGATTGTGGACCTCGGGTGTTGTACGGATAATATACGAGTACCTAATCAAAGAATTACTGATTAATAGAATTACCAACAATAGAAATGGGTTTATGAATTATTTCAGTAAATTCTTTTAACTAAAAATTCTTGTATTTTTACGTCAAAAAGATTATAGGAATTTTTACATTCTTGTACAACATCCCTCAATAAAATACGTACTTACTTTTATGTATAACATACAACACAATTTTGTAATTACAATTTTAGCTTGAGAAACGAGCATATGGATTTTTCATTATAAATTCTCAATATTAATATTCATTACAACATAATGACGACACTAAGATCTTGGCGTTCGCTTATTTCCATAATTTCAGCAGAATTTAGATAGATACCTGTCGGAAAATTATTCTAATTAATTTTAATGACTGTTAAATGGCTTCGAAGTAATTTCCTCAACAGCGGAAAGATTAAAAGAACTAATTATACGACTTTTTAATTTATTTTCAGCGTATATTTTATTTCTCTAGATTATATTTAACAATTGTTTGTGCCTGACAGACTAAATTTTATATTGTTTACTTTTCTAGCTTATTATTAATTTTGAATAATTCAAATCCAATTTACCTGAAGCTTAATTTGTCATACACTCTAGTGGGCAAACTAATAATCTTTCTATATTTCATGGTAGAATAGAAGCAATCAGAGTGGAGTGTAATGAGGCTACCTTTATGGAAAAATATAATTTAATATTTTGGTACAGAGCTTAATACCGCTTATTTGTGGTATGTAATTTAAAATCGGGCTGATTTATCGAATACAGCCCATTGTACAGATATACATAACTAATAGAATAAATAAATAGGTGAATAGAAAGAAATACAAACACAGATTTTTTAAGAAGGTAAGCTTTAAATTTTTTTGGGTATGAGTTTGCTTAACCTGAATTTTATTGTTTTTAATATTTTATAATACATTAAATGATTTTAGTCGCGTTCGTTATTTTGGAATAACTAATTATAATGCAAAATAGTTGCAGCGTGTTCATTTCCATGTTTAGCAAGATTTCAAACATAAAAGTTTCGAACTAGCATATAAAAATTAGTTAATAAGTCAGATTTGATTTTTTGGTGCCAAAATGATTTTTTACGTTGATTTGATGATGCGTGACGACCTCATGGAATATAAATTTGGCGATGGCGATCTGACGACGTCAAGGTGAATCGGATGAGCTGTGTCGATACTAATCACTGTCGCCGAATATGCTTCGAAAAGTCTTCTGCGATGAGTCTCTCGGCTGACGAGGTACAACCATCCTTTGACGGGCGTGTGTGGTAACGATACGTCACCCGGCGAGCTGGTCGATGGTAACGGCGAGCCGAACGGAGTCCATGTACCTTCTTCTTACGTTCGGAGTCTACGGGAATTCGTCGGTGTCGTGAGAGTAGCAGGTTCGGTGTTTACCAGATAGCATGGTGTGCGTGACCAGAGTAGTTTTATGAAGCGCTCTGGAGTGCGGACCCCTCGTGTTCGCACCGGAGATGTAGATTTTTTTGCAAGGGGAGGATTATAAGATATTTATGACTAAGTTAAACAAATGGGTACGAAAATATAAAGATGATATATTTTTTTATTTTTCTTGATGAAAGAATTAAAGTAGTGGATACATTGGTGGTGCTTTACTTAGAAAATACTATAACAAATTGTTCTTTATACTGAAACTATGCTCGCTGTTAAAAGTCAGATTTGAACGTTTAAGAGAATTATCGTGATTGAAACGTGCCACTAATGCTCACTCGATAATCAGACAAAGCTCTAAATGCTTCTGAAAATAGGTATGGCGTTTTGTAGGAAGTTAGTGATTTTTGGCGTCCGGCTGCAGCGGTGGTTGTTCTTGACGTTAACGCCGAGACTAGGCAGATCTTTGCCAAATTGCTGCTAAAATCTTTGACAAGGGGGAATTTTTCTCCAAAACGTGCCAACGGGCAACCAGCTGCATTCTCCCTTCTACTGCGGATTGCCACCAAC
This sequence comes from Adranes taylori, assembly GCA_009867245.2. Lineage (NCBI taxonomy): Eukaryota > Metazoa > Arthropoda > Insecta > Coleoptera > Staphylinidae > Adranes > Adranes taylori. The sequence goes on from WYDF02303317.1 coordinate 6,286, forward strand.
CAATCGATGACGCGCGGCTTTTGCGTGGAAATCATCCAAAACGACTTTCCCATCTTACAAATAATAGAAAACTCTGCGTGTGCGGAGGAAGCGCTCACATAGTTCATTAAACTATCAAAGTTATTTATCGAAAAATGCAATGCAGACGAGGTCGAATAATGAATGAACTCTCTTGCAGAAGAGATCACGACAAGTCATTAAAGGAACCGGTCAAAATGTTTCGCTAAACAAGGGCAATGAATGCAGGTTCAACACCCTTAGCAAGAGGTATTTAATAGAAAACAAAAATTCAACAAAAGAAAAATTCTATAATAAAAAAATTAAACGCGAAGAATATGCCAACGTTAAAGAGAGAGAATATATCTCCTCCTCTAGATATGTGCCTTTTTAGCTCATTTACCACAACGATGAAAAATCACAAAAAATGCGAAAGCATCTGACTAGGACGAGAGGTTATAAATTATCTTAATTCCTTCTGACAGATATTCTCATACTACTTGAACAAAACAGCGAAAAGGAAAGTCATTCAAATATACGAGAAATATAATCTTCACCTCTATTTCTCAGCTGGCTCTTTCTAACACATGCGAATATGAAACGTTGTTTGTTTTGATGCATTTGGCTTGACTTAAACTCCAGCTTCCCTCCACCTGTGTGCACAAATGAGCCGCATGTTGCTTGCTGGAGTTGACTGCTTTGGTCGACGATTCTAAACGTAGAATTCGCTATCTGTATGTATAAGAAACCAGTGATAATACATCATAAATAATTCTGTCGCTTGAATTATTTTATTTAAATATGATAGAATAAATGAATGCTTGATTTGTTTGATTAGCTAATTCTTGATGAACGAATCAGCTGATGACTATGATTGATGTTTTATTCTTTTATCGATTCTGTAGAGGCTAGCCGATAACACGCGATAAAAATTGTATCATTATAAATTCCATGTATTTTGGCTATGTAAGATGCCTAGAGATAAGAAGATTCATTTAATCTAAATGTTACTGTATTCGAAGTACCACGATGAAGAGTTCTAAAAATGAGACAAAGCCGTTTTGCCAATATTAGCATAGTATAAAATTGATGACTTCCAATTTTAGGTCACTTGCATATACAGTAGACTGGTTCTTACCTTTAATTATATTCCTTGCTTTTGTCAGACAATTAGTACCATTAAGATACGAGAGTAGAAAAGTATGTGGAGCTTTGAATATAGTTTCTAGCAAAACAAAGGAAAGACCAAACCCAGGAACGAGATCTCAAGGTAATGGTACTAATTTTATTAGAAAATTAGTACCATTTTAAAAACGTTTAGCACCGTACGTAATTTTCTGATGTTGCCCTCGCCTAAGATAACATCTACTGGGCAGTAACTCTCTGTTATTATATCAGAGAAGCTTATCTAATAGCAATAAACGGATAAATCTTTACCAAAGCTTCCTCATTATTAGCAAAAAATTAAGATGTGTTAAAAAGGATTACAATTTGAGCATTAATCAACTGTTTCAATATTTTCTCCTTGCAAATAGTATGCTAATAGATAGATAATTAGCAATATTCTTACAGGGAATTTGTCCTCGTTCGGTTTAACTTTATAATAGAAATATTGAGCATTTCATACTTATAAATTATGTAAATAATTCAGGATGGCTAGATGCTGAAAAAAAGAGTATATAATTTAGAAAAAGGCAGACTATTACTGGCAGGTTTACCATAGATAAGTTTTACAATTAAAATGTAGAAATGAGCATTAATCGCGATTCAACCTTATGGTACATAATTAAATCTTAGACAAATTCTTTTGCATAGGAACTTAGATTTATGCAACAAGTAGATTGGGAGAACGGCACGACGCAGTTATCATTGTATGTGTAAATGAACCGATCTAATTGCAAGAAAATTAATAATAGTTGAACGCACACTGTGTGTGGTGCACGAATGTGTGTGAAGATTCCATATCTGATTTAAATTTTGCTAATCATGGCCGAACGTAATTAATAAAATATGGTGAGAGTTGATCAAGTGGAATACATTAGGTGAATGCAATTTACCATAGGAGTGGGAAACGTAGTGAGAGATTTCTACGTAACGATAGTAGGAAAATCATCTAGCAGCAAAACTTTTAAAACCTACAAGAAACCAATTGTTGTTGTTTGAAGGCTGGACCTGTGACCTATATTTTTAAATATAATTATTAGTTAAATTAAATACGATCAGAATTAATTTCAAATTAAACTATGAATAAAAGTAAATTGTGAATAAGTCTGGTATGGGGGGATACTAGTTACAATATTTGATATTAATTAAATAAATCTGTTTGAATATGAATTTGAATAATAAAGTAAATGAAATTGTTAGGCAACGGGTTTAATTAGCAAGAAACTTTCAAATAAATCTAAATGAATAAATAAAGTTGCTGTGCGTCAATATAAAGATAATCATAAATTAAATTTGTGACCGATCAAAGGACATTGTAAGTAAAACTATTTCTGAGGTAATTTGAGAATGTATAACCGTCATTTCGATTAATTTATTGGTACGTAATATTTGACCATGTGTAACATTTTATTGATTATTCTGGTGTGGCGTTATTTATTTGAATGAAAGAATATTTATTTTAATTACATGTATGTATTTCATAAAGCATTATCAATAAATTTCGTTAAGTTTACACTTTTCTTTCATTTTATCAACCAGCATCTTAGGTACGCACAACGTAGCAATGGCAAAGAATTGTTTTGTAATTTAAAGAACGTTGGGAACTGAGGGATTATATCTGCACACATTCTGACTCGATAAAAACTATAATTTTATCGGTAGTAGATAAACTAAAGTATTAAAATGAATTTAATTTTTTAAGTATTGAATGGAATGGTACTTAAGAAAATGTAAGAGGAGATCGCTACGATAACCTAATCAAAAGATTCGCTTCTTACAAATGGCAATTTGGATAGTTTGGTCACTCAAAATATATCGTAACAATATAATTGATATCTGTGATAAGGAAATAGACCTGTGACTCGCAAGAGTTTACTAAATTTTCCATAGTAATCCAACAGAATCGAACCACAGGGGAGCAATCCAATTCAACTCTGTGGCGATTCCTAGCCTGGACAAATAGTGAGGGTGAATGGCTGGTTTATTTGTCCCATACGTAGGCACTGAGAAAAATAAATGTGTTTGGACAATGTTGGGAAAAGCTCAAATTGGTAGGCTAACCTACTTATATAACCAGGAAATCCTACCCCATATGGGGTTGTGTGAGGGGAACATCCGGCGCTTCAAAGCGGGATATAGTTGACTAAGGTATGGTAACCCTAACAGAAGGCACCCTGGTTCTCCAGGTTGGGGGTTATGCACAGAGCTAACAAGCCGGCAACAGAAAAAGTAATAAGTTACGAGACAACACTAAGAAATAGCCGGACGGATAACCAGATGCCGTCCAAGCGCAGGAAAGGAAAAGGAGATGTAATATTTGTAACCTGGAATGTACTCGAAGGACTATACGATGTTCTATAGTGCCGGCAATAGAAGTCAGCTGTGAACAGAATTAATGGTGACAAGTAGCATGAAGCAAGCAGTCCTGGGATTTAAACCGGTAAGCGAAAGGCTGTATTCTATGCATCCAAAATTTGCCCTGTTCAATATGATAATATTCTGCCGTCATACGCCAAAGGAGGATTCCGTGGGAAACAATAGGGATGCATTTTATGTCCTACTCGACAAGGAATATGGGTCTGCTCCACAACATGATGTCAAGATCGTTCTTGGCGACATGAGTGCTAAGGTAGGGGGAGAGGTAGCATTCAGACCAACGCTCGGACATGAGAGCGCTTACTCAGAAAGCAATAAAAATGATCTCTGACTTGTAAATTTTGCAATTAGCCACAAGATGACAGTTAGCAGTACGTATTTCCCTCGAGCAGCATTCATAATGTAACTTAGAAATCACCTGAACCAAATCACCCATGTACATATTGACAGCAGGCATGCCTCTACCATGGACGTCAAGACTAAGAGAGGAGCAGCTTGAGTCGGATCACTACCTGGTACTAATGAAGTACAAGTAGAGAATTTCTAAAGTGAGGAAGGGTCAGGGGAAGATACCGAAGAAGCTTGATATGTAAGTGCTAAGCAGGCGCGAGGACGTCGGATAAAGGTACAGGAGAACAGTTAGTGAGAAGCTCCAGGGACAGAAACCGGAACTAGAAGGTGCGATGGTGACCCAACAGTGTAAGGTGCTACAAAACGCACTGAAGAGCTCCAGAGAGGAGACAATTGGCTTCAAGCAACCTGCAAGTAGAACAGAATGGTATGACGACGACTGTCATACAGCTATCCTCATTCGCAATGGGGCTAGGGTGAAAACGCTTCAAAGAATTCAAAGAAGGGTAACAAGAGCAAGCACCGAGAATTTCCAACAAGCTGGGCGGCAGATGAAGGAGAAGTTGAGATGGAAGCACAGACAGTGGGAAAAAGAAAAGATGCAGGAGGTACGGACTAAGAAGGACTAAGTGAGGGGAATTTTCGAAGGAACTACGGAATCAAGAAAGTTTCCCAGCCAAGAACAACATTTTCTAAGGACAAAGCTGGTAACTTCATCTGAGATGAGAGCAGGATAATGTAGAGATGGGTAGAATATTTGGAAACCTTCTGAATGCTGCGGATGAGGGAATCCCGCCATACCAGGTGAGACCAACTCTGGCTAAGAGGGGGTTGTCTTAGAAATTACTCGAAAAGAGGCGATGTTCTTTACACGTAACAGCCGCGCGCTAGGAGAGGATGGCATCCCAGCTGAGCTTTTCAAGTATGGTGGATAGGAGGTGAGCGACAGCATGTACACTTTCATTCGATCAGTATGGGAAAACGAAGACATTTCAGAAGATTGGAACACATCGGCGATCTGTCCCATCCACAAATAGAATGACACAATGGTATGCAGTAACTATCGTGGGATTTCTCTTCTCAACGTTGCATACAGGATCTTTCGAAGATACTGGCAAGGAGGCTTGAGACATTTGCGAGGAAAGAATTAGGCGAATATAAGTATGGGTTTCGGCGCAACAGGTCAACCTTGAACCACATCCTGTCAGTTCGACTCATTCTGGAGAAGTGCTATGACCATAATGTTAGCATGCACCAACTCTACATAAACTACAAAGGGGCATACGATAGTGTCAGGAGGCCCGAGCTGCAAGTGATATTGGAAGAGATGAGAGTGCCAAAGAAGCTCATTTGTCTGATGTGTAACATTAAGTTGCACTAGGTCCAGAGTCAAGATTCAGGGGCAGCTTAGAAGGAAGTTTGAGGTGCAAAGAAAGCTGCGACAAGGAAATGCACGTTCGACGCTTCGATGCACTTTTGGAAATGCAATCTCTGTCTGGAGCATGTCATGCAGGCGATCCCTCTCAACCCACGAGGAACTATCTCTACACCAGATCACTCTAGTAAATGGCTTCCGCAAATGTGTTGCACTGCTTGGTGGAAGCTCTAAAGCATTGACAGAGGCGCTGCAAGACATGAGTGAAGGCGGGATGCGCTTAAGGCTAAGAATTAACAACGAATAAACAAGATACATGGTCGGCATGTATCGAATGCGAAGAAGGGATGTACAAGAGAGTCGGAGAGTGCAAGTACCTTGGGGCTCTGGTGACTGAGAACAACGAGATAAGTACAGAGATAAAAGCACGAATTGCAGCATGGAATCGATGCTTCAATACCTTAATGAGCTACGGAAATCCTAAACCCTCTCTAGTAAGATCAAGCTCATCGTGTAGCGCATTATAATTCAACCAGTGTGGTGCTATATTGATGGGAAACATGGACGCTCACTGCAAGTGACAAGAATCTGCTCAGGGTGTGGGAAAGAAAGAAGCGGCGAAAGATCATTAGAGCGATTTGTGAAGAAGGCGAGTGGCGCATTTTAACCAGCAAAGAAGTATATCAGATCTACGGTGATATTGACTTGGTTACTGAGGTGAAGAAAAGACGGCTGCGATACCTGGTGAATTTCATAGGAATGGAGGGAGATAGAACCCCAAGAAGACACTCGACCTACAACCAGAGGGCATAAGGAAGCCAGTCAGGCCAAGGAAGAGGAGCTGTAAGAGAGGCCAGGGTCCTACATGGACTGTGCCGCCAATAAAGTGAGTGAGTGAGTGAGTGATAATGAAAATGGACCTGTGATTCGATAAAACCATTGGAGTGAATCGATGAACATTTACTTAATATTAAATTAATAATTGTGAACACTACTGGTAAAATTTATTTATAAGATTCTAATGTTAAACATTTATAGAAAGATTAAATCACTCAACTATAACAAAACACATTTTGTTAAACCGAATCCAAGGAACATTTATTCCTTTAAGTTATTCATTAATCATACGACCAAAACTGAGAAGGAGCTGGCTGCTTAGACACTCGCGAGACAATGCAATACATTTTGTTGGTAACGGCATAAGCCAAGAATAATAACATTAAATATTCATAATATTCACGAATCCATTTTCTTTAGCATTAGTATATTGGGTGAGATTTTATTTTCAATATACAGGGGTCGCACATCTCTGCAATATTACAATTAGAAGACAACATTTTTTATTTATCAAATTGGGAGTATCAAATCAAAATATTTTAGAATTATTTCTAGTTTCGTAAAATGTAGTATTATTTTGAATAATTTTTGACTCCTTTTGAAACAATTCTTGACAGTTCTCTTTCTATTCCATGTATCGCGGTTTGTATACAGCGCTCTTTTTTAAATTAAATGAGGAAAAACACGACAATTGACTAAAGTCTATGCGGATAACCTCACACAGCACATTTCCACGAAGCAAGTTTTTTGTTTGTTAATATAACATTAGATAAACCTACTTATATCATGTGTATTATTTTGTTTAAAATTCAAGTATAGCTTGATTTTTTGAGGAGATCTTTCTAGCCCAGTTTAGTCAAGTTCAAAACTACTTTGATCATAATAATTTGAAAAGTGATTAAATTTAACCTTCTTATAAATATTGACATGAAAGTTTTAACTTTCAAGGTCGAAAGTCTTCAGGATAAGGACAACTATACAGTGCAATTAAGAAGAAATCATTTTAATATCGTTCTTCTGTATTCACTTTACGTACTTTCAATACTCACTAGTCATTTAAATCATTTAGATGGCTAAATTTATGAAATATTGTAATTATTTATAATTGTAATTAAAAATTTTAATAATTGTAGAAGTTAAACTATTTTACATTAATTTATTGGTGCCATATTCAACTGACTTCATTATTAGTAAAAAGATTAAACGTTTCAAAGGGGAACAATTAATTCATTGTAGCTATCTAGCGTAATATTAAATATTGTTATATATCGATTATTGATTGTCGTGGCGAATTATTAAATCAGATAAGCTTTGTTGATGGCCGGTAAGAAGTAGAAAGGGTATACAACAGCGTAAGATGACAAGAAGCCGTTCCATCAGTCATTATTTAGGCGCAATTTGCCGCAAAACAACTAGGGTTATGCAGTGCAAACCCCAGCCTGTGTAACTTAATACTACAACCGTGCTTTGCAACGGTTGTAGTATTAAGTTACACGGATTGAGTAAGAGTGAGATTGAGTACAGGATACAATAGCGATAGTTCAAGGGGAAGAAAATTAGCGTTCAAAGTTGTAAAAACTGCAGGAACAGCTTGGCTGTAGAATGATAATTGAATGTTTTTTTAGACCGATATGGCAATTAAATGTTGAATTTCTTTTATTTAAAAGTAAACCTAAAGCATAGTGTATGTGATGCCTGCAGCTCAAATATAAGTTATAATTATATTAATTTTTATGGACTGGTTTAAAATCTCAAACAATCTAATTTCGAATTTTCTTCTTATTACTCATTTTTATACAAAGTAAAACTTATATACTTATGAACTGCGTAGTGTTTCTTGGTATTTATATTATTTACTTGGTATTAAAATTTATCGCATGCTTCATTTCATGAATTTAATGAATATAGACAATATTAAGTTTTATTGTTTTATGTGTTTAACTGGCCCAATTTTATTTAGAATTTGAATTTAAATTGCATTTAAATAAACTAATTAATAACTTGTTTTCTTTCGCTTCCTTTTAATAGTTTGTTGGGTTAATTTAAGAAAGTGGCAGTTTTTTATTTAGTAAAAAAACTCAGCCCAGTTACATTATCACTTAAAAATTAAACGTGAGAATATTTTAGATGACATCATAGAATCACTAATTCAGATTTGCAAAGAATTCACCTTATAGAAAATATTTGTTGGATATTGAGTATGGATCTCAACTTGCATATCCACCAACTTGGCACAAAATTGCTGCTGTAAGTGCAGAAGTGTGGGTAACTGATATAAAAGAACATGGTAACGGTGTAATGTTCTGCAAACCTCAAGGTATTTTACTTGATGATTATTTACTATTTAAAGAACGAAATTTTATTTTAATAATAATGACACCTTCACAAATGACAATTTAAAAAAGTATAGTAAAGACATAATTTGTTAAGATGGCACAAACGGCAGGAAAAGCTATAATTTTGAACTACACACGATCATGGTTGTAAATGAACTAATGGGCGGATGTTGATATCTTCACCCTTTTCTTCAGAAATACAGAAGCAAATTGGTATTACATCGAATCTTCATGTCCGATAGAGGCATATTTTAGTTCATGGATTCAAATTATGGGATTACCAGATAATTTGTAAATATTAACTTGCACAAGTTGGTAACTAATAATTTTTTTATTTTTATTTTTCATATACCATATACGTACGAAGTACGTATAGGTATAAGAAAGATATAGAATTAATGTTTTCAGGACCGATCTGGATGAAATTTGGTAGGCAGGTGTAGACGGTGATTCCGCAGAACTTTTTTCTTTCATTTTTTTTTAAAAGGGGCTGAAATTTTGTACACATGTAGCACTTTGTATTACGCGTCTAATAAAACAAGTCCCATATTGCCATATTTTATATGAAGCGACCGTTCGATTTTATTTGAAACACTTTTTTCTAAAATTACAATTTAACATATATATATATATATATATATATATATATATATATATATAGGATATTTTTGGTTTTGGCAAGTTTGCTGTCTATTTTGTCAGAAACTAGACGAAAGATTTTGATTAAAT